>ML208436.1:0-28494 GCA_004369065.1 Pluteus cervinus
CAATAGAGACGGCTTTTGATTTTTTCCCCCTGTAATTGCCTGTAGGGATACATAGATATTTGAATCAAGTCGTTGAAATCTGTGCGGACGGGTGGTGATAAATAAAATAAGCCTTTGATCCTTTGAGTACTGTATGGTGCGAACCTGAGCGGACTCGGAGGAGTGATGCCATTCCGTTAAGGTTCCGTGTGGCGGCGAGCTGATTTGCAATTGGTTCGGATCTGAACCGGAAGGCCTTCCCGCAAGTTGTTCACAAAGGCCCCCTGAAGCTTCGGCAAAAGCTTGTCCGCCCCAAAAACTGCAACGAAAACGTGGGAAATCGGCACTTTGTGAGTGCACCCCGCGTCAGATGGGTTTCGGTTCATCCGGATTGGATAGCAGCAGTCGATAGCGTTCGAATGAGCCTTGGTTCATCCCGAAATTCGCTCAGGGTCCATGGGAAAATGGTTGCCATGCCTTTGCAGGTTTGAGAGGCTCTTTGGGTGAAAAAAAGTAAGAATTTACTTGTAGCTCTGGGAAGCCGCTGGCTATCGTCCCACAACTTTGCATACATCCCGTCTGATACTGTTTCTACCGTCTGTGATACTTTTGACAGGACGTCAACACACCTGGTGTTGAGGGTTGTGTTTGTTGTCAAACGGACAAGCTCTTGCAGGAGCTTCAGGGGGCCTGTTCACAACCACACGACACCCTTCACAGTCCCTAGCAATACAGCTTACTGTAAACACAACAATGTCTTTCAACTCACAACTCGTCCTGGGGTCTACCAAACGCACCTTCTCGACTCGGACTGTTCCAAAGTTTACATTTCAAACCACTGGCATCAGGACGGGTAACAGTATTCGGATCTGTCGGACGAAGAACTTGCACTCGATTTGTCGTGGCGGGAGTCAACGTGACTTTCAAATTTGGTCTGCATGGACTCATGGACCCAATCGCATGTCGACCCCGAATTTGAGGTTGAGTGCTGTTGGCAAGCAGTTAGCGCCCGCATCATCATCGCCATTTCGACAAGTTCAGCAGAAAAGGGATAATTCGACGATGGCCTCTACTAATCCATCTTTGAGTGTAGTTTCTACTACCGGTGCGTGGCTTTACTTCCTGGCCATATTCACAAGCTAATAACTTGACGCTTATATCGTGATTTCGTATTCTTTATCGCCTTTCCATGGCGCTTATAACCTCTGACATGCACTACATGCGAGAGTAGATGCACCATCCGCTATCGGACCATACTCTCAGGCTATCAAAGCTGGCAATCTACTATTCTGTTCTGGATGTATCCCTTTAGATCCAGCAACCATGGAAGTCGTCACAGGAGGCGTAGAAGCTCAAACCGAACGTGCGCTTGCGAATTTAAAAGCTGTCGTTGAAGCTGGTGGATCGGAGTTAGGAAAGGTTGTGAAAACTACTGTAAGTTCATCTACATCCAAATGATCTTCATTTGCTTGAGACTTATACGCATGTTCTTTCCTTCTCACCCCACGGACAATCTATTGTGACGTCTTGTCGGTGACTTCTATCATATGACGCGATTTTTGACAACTTAGGTCTTCTTGAAGTCGATGAATGACTTCGTGGCTGTCAATGGCATATACGCTAAATTCTTTGGGAATCATAAACCCGCACGGTCTGCAGTCGAAGTTGCACGATTGCCGAAAGATGTTCTTGTTGAAGTGGAATGTATTGCTAGGTATGTTCTGTTAGGATGGTTCTTATCAGACTACCCCGAGTCTCGACTCTCGACGGGTGGCGTTTTTTTCTGGACTCCTCACCGTCTTCCTTTTCCCTGTCCTTATCTTGTGACCGAGTTCATTGATTGACTTATCCTTGTTCTTTGCAGTTTAACATAGCATGAGATAAACACACGGTTTTGAATAGCCAAAAACAGTGTGTAAAAATCGAAGAAGTCATTTTGCTGCGTACTGGCGATTCTTTGGATGAGATTTCAAGAGGAAGCAAAATATGCCCGTTGCTTTCAGGGTGATGCCCGTTGGCCAACTCGACTGCGTGCGACAGGCGGCGTAGATGAATTTATTCATACAAAGAAAAATTACATTGCTTCAATAACCTCCTGCAGCTTCGTTTCATCCAGAATCTCGAATCCTGTCGGGGTGACCTGCGCTAATTGGACGTTGTGTTGGTCCAATTTCTCTTCCATCACCTGCTTCAACACCCGTAGTGTCAGTACCTGGGCTTCTTTCAGCGTTATTTGCTGTCGAATGGGATATGTCAGAGATCTTATCCTGAGGATTACACGAAGGGCATACCTTATGCCATTTGTCTTGTAATTCACTCTGAGCAGCTTCTGAACCGGACCCAATTGCTTTCGCGTCATACCGAGTGAAAGTTCCCGACGGGTCAGTGTGGTATCTAGAAAGAGATAAGAAGGGGGATTCTAGATTCTTCAAAGGAAATTCCTTACAGCTGTGGCCCAATCTCGTCAATCCCCGCAATCAAGAGTGCAACACCAAACGGTCGACTCATCATTGCTTCTTCATCATGTACGCTCTCACCAAACCTCAAAGCCAAATCACAGACTGCTTGTGTCGCGCTCTCGACCTTGATAGCCTCGTCAAATGTGAATCGGTGGTTTTGGGCGGTAACTCGGGCATGGTCGATCATCGTACGCGCGTCGGCAGTAAGACCGGACATGGCACATCCCAAATGCCCGTCGATTTCCATAATCTTTTCTATAGAGCTGGCTTCGAGGAGCGGTGATTGAACCCGCTTTTCAACGGCCAGTACCACACCTTCTGGTGTTCGGATTCCGATGGCAGTGGATCCTAGCTGGGATGGATGTATGCTGAGCAAACGGTGCAGATCAGGGAATACGGATTAATGCACACTTTGATAGCTTCAATAGCATATTCCACTATGTGCTCAATGTGAGTCTATATGCGCTAATTGGAGGTGTAATCAGGTTGCGCACCTTGGAATAGACGGCCCTCGGGAGAGAAGGTGTTGACACCACGGTCTGGAAGATAGATTTATCGTTCCTGTTGTCCAACGCGTCTAACTGCTCGACATACCGTACTCTGAACGCGTCAAGAACATGTCTATGGATGGGATGAGGAATGGTGCCAAATTCGAGATTGGACTTGCGTGTCTCGACGCGCGTTCAGCTCGTGGGAATTTGTCGAATCTAATCTTATCTCTTTACGATCTCTCTGCCAGAGTTCAACTTGGAAGGCCTGTGCAACAAACTAGCAGTAGCATGGGTATAACTTATACTGGACGATACAAAGAGAGCACACGGACTGAACGCTACGTGTTGGATACTCAGAGCTTCAGAGGCGACATGCGGGAAAGCCCGACGATCGCCGGGTCCCTGACCTGAGCGCTGAGCGCCAGTTGCCATTCGAACGTTCGCTCCTTACCACCACAATGGCAGACGCGCTGACGGCAGAAGACCTCAAGGATATCCTCGAATTCACAGTTTCTCTCGCACGAAAAGCAGGATCCATTATACGAGAAGGGTCTGAGGCCATCCAATCTGCCTCTCAACAAGATGGCGTTAACGAGAAGAAAAACGCGATAGATTTGGTGACAGAGTACGATGTCAAGGTGGAGGAGTTTGTGCAGAACACCCTCAAGTCGAAATATCCGACTTTCAAATTGTGGGTATCGTCAATTCGCGTCAAACTGGCGTATTGACGGGCATATCGCCTTGCCCTGGCTCTCGATGTTCAGCATCGGAGAAGAGTCTTACTCGGCAGGGCATCGTCCTCCATTGACGGATGATCCAACCTTTTGTGTTGATCCTATCGGTATGTTTTATATCACTGGAGTGTGCTTAACGAACATCTTTGATAGATGGCACGACGAACTTCGTCCATGGATTCCCCTTCGTTTGTATTTCGCTTGGGTTGATTTACAAGCGCCGTCCCGTCCTAGGAGTGATCTACAATCCAATGCTCGATCAGCTCGTGGGTGGCCACATTCGGGTCCCTCTGCAGTTGACAACGCGTTAACGTCTTCATACCACTCTTCAGTATACTGGGGTGACGGGACAAGGTTCATTCCTGATCCGAGGTCCTAATTCAGAGCCTGTCAAGCTCCCGCTCGCATCACCACCTAAACCACTACACTCGCTTTCTCAAGCACTTATCGGTATGTTGCGTTTTTGCCTTTCCCTTGTGAATATCGAATGTTTAAGCAAACCCTTGACCACGTTTTTACTCTCCTCCTTTAAAATTAATATGGGAATATTGAACCATAGCTGTGGAATGGGGGCATGATCGGCAGGAACCCAATATCAGCGCGAAATCTACGTCTTTCCGTCGTCTTGTTGGCGATCCATCAAAGGGTGTGCCCGGCGGGAAAATGGCCCATGCTCTTCGATCGGTGGGTAGTGCTGCCCTTAATATCTCTCTGGTTGCCCAGGGTGGACTAGATTTATATTGGTATGTGCGATAAGATTGCATGTCTTACCGTTTCCGTGAACTGGTACATAGGGAGATTGGATGCTATCCATGGGATGTTTGCGCGGGCATGGTCGTCGCTGAAGAAGCTGGCTGCATTTTCACGGGCTCCCATGAAATCTTCAAGAAACAATCACTCGAGGACTTTGGCGACATCACAGAGGAAATTCTAACCGGAAGGAAATACGTTGTCGTCCGTGCTATCGGGGATGTTGTAGGTTATCTCAAGTATTGTTGGATTGCGAGACTGACGAGTTCTACTATCCAGGGGGAGAAAAGGAAAATTGCGCAACGCAGGATCGTGGAAGAGTTCTACGAGACGGTCGAAGATATGTCACTTAATTGAGTAGATGCTCATCCAGGCCCTCGAACGCAGAGAAGTTCGTACCCCATGCAAACCCCATGACGGGTGCTGTATCACCCCTATGTAAGAAGCTCAAAGATCTGGGCGGGTCAGACCTTAGGCTCATCAGCGGTTATTGGATGGGCTAATCGAGAAGTCGTCGTTGCCATGTGCGAGACTCGGACTCACTTATGCTGGGCACGGGGGGGCCAATTTGCGCGTATACGCCACGCGTAGCCACCCCTTTCGTGTCTATGCGAACTTCGAGTTTCTGGTTTACGATTCTATCACGGTGATTACCCTTATGACCCCACTCCACGCTACCATCACAGAGAGCTTCGTTGCATTTCGATGGATGATTTTTTATCAGTGTGATCTTCATTCAGCCTTCAATCCAGGGACCGAGTACAATATTGCAATATTAACGAAGAACCTGCACAGCTCGAAGAGGAAATGTCACACAACATTCGAATTCTGTCTCGTTCGAATATCAAACACTGTACGTCCGTATCACATTGGCTTCGAAGGAACGTTGACTGATAACTCTACTGCCTTTCGGGTAGACGCGTCGGAAGAGACTTTGCAGACGAGTCCGGCTTTCACCGGCATTTTTGTGAATTTCCGGTGGAATATCGCATCAATACCCTATCTGGTTATCGATGTCTTGATCGACGGAGTACTGAAGTATTGATGTTCGGTTGCTGCTCATTTGCCACACTGTTTCGAAGGAAACCTGTGACGCTAGTAAGACCCTTGCCGTGTCTACATGTCTACACAACTTGTGCACCTCGAGGATCTCGGGGATTTCGATGGTGCTTGAAATCAAGCAGGCTGCAGAAAGCTTTTACCTGATCGAGCCCCAGCTGACGGTTCGGTTGCTATTTTTCTAGCAGTTCCCAGAGCTTCTCGTCATTGCTTCGACCCATTCTTAGGAATCCCCATTGGGTCTGGGAAGTTTCCGGTTCATTGATTCGCCATGACTATCGAATAAATTACTAGGGGGGTGTATCAATGTCCCGAGGGTCCTTTGTGTCGTATGACCACTGCATGACCATCCGTTTCCTTCTGCCTTATATTTTGACCCGTTGACCCGTACTGATTCTAGATGGCTGAAGATTTACGCTTCAGGGGCGAGTACTGGACAATGGGATGTCAGCTGATAGCTCGTTTCCACCGATTCTCGTGGAAAATAATTTGCGCTTTGGACTTCATCGCTAACGGACCGCAGAGTTATAAACAGACACTCGAGAAAGCTTAAAAGGCGCGAAAGGAGACGCACTTTTGCTTCATCGAAACTCCCCCTTGTGTGCGATGGCTGTCCCAACCAACAAGAGGGCCATTCAATTGGCCATATTCATTGCATTTGGTACGTCATTTCAAACAACTCAATTCATGCGACTAACAACGCGTCGCTGTTTATAGGTGGTATGTTGGTGTTCTTGAACACTTGTTCAAGTCGTTTGACATCTACTCTTCTCAGGATTTCTTTTCGGCTATGATATTGGTGTCATCTCTGTGGGTGCTATTCGTACTCTCACCGGGGCCACCTTTGCTGACGTCGTTGGATAGGGGTGTTTGATTATGCCCGACTTCATCGACCGCTTTGGCGAATTCGATGCTGAGGGTCAAAAATTCCTTTCAAGCTCGCGTCAATCTATCATCACATCACTCCTTTCCGCTGGGTGAGTCGCATCTTGTCCTACATGTAAGTCTAGGCAATATGAGCTGACTTTTGGCACAGTACTTTTGTGTAAGTTTCTTCCTTTTCCCGTTCTGGGTCGCCTTGACATCAATTCTACGCGTAGAGGAGCTTTGGCACAGGCATTTACATCAGATCGTTTTGGCCGTCGAGGCTCGATCCTCATATGGGCTGGCATCTTCACTGTTGGAGTTGTTGTCCAGACAGCTACCGACCGCTCGATCGCTCAACTCACAGCCGGGAGGTTCATTGCTGGCCTGGGTGTTGGCGCACTTTCTGGTTAGTCTTTCATCGTATGTTTTGCCTCTGACGATGCTGACGATCTGCAACAGCCATTGTACCGTAAGTCATTCGATCCGTGGGCATGATTTTGTTCGCGAATTATCTTAGGCTCTACAACGGTGAAACCGCGCCGAAGGCACTGAGAGGTACTCTTCTTGTCCTTTATCAACTCCAGATCATCATCGGGTACGTACATGCACCATTCTCCGCCGGGCCGCAACTCACCGACTAAATGCAGACTCTTCATGAGCTATATCTTCGATCTCGGGACGCACCATCTTAACAACTCCGCATCATGGCGCATTCCTGTTGGGTTGCAGGTGGTGTGGGGACTCATCCTGTTATCTGGAATCTTCTTCCTCCCAGAATCGCCGTGAGTTGACCCGCTCAACTATTTAAAAAAAATGGAGTTCGAAAGCTGACATATTCGCAGGCGGCATCTTCTTGGTACCAACAAGCCAGAGGAGGCACAACGTGTTATCGCAGAACTCAATGGCGTTCCCGTCGAGGACCCACTTGTCGAAGAGATTACGAAGGAACTTCAGTATGGCATTGACGCGGAGAACGAGGGTGGACGCGCAACCTGGCTAGAATGCTTCTCTACAAGGAACTTCTTGTGGAAGCGTACAGGAAATGGAATGATGCTCCAGTTCATCCAACAACTCAACGGCCAGAACTTCTATTGTAAGTCCTTTTCTCCCCGCGTTGGAGTGTCGGCTGACTCCTTCTCCCCAGATTACTACGGAGATACTTTCTTCCAGAGTGCTGGCACTGAGTAAGCTATGACCCATGTCCAGGCAGAACTCACTCTAATCCCACTCCCAGACTGTCACCGTACGTTATCCAGGTCATCCTTGGTGCTGTTTCCGTCTTGGGAACTATACCGGCATTGGTACGTCGATTATCTTTTTTTAGTTATCGCCCTGTTAACCGCATTTGATTCGACTAGAGGCTGATTGAGACTTGGGGAAGGCGAAGAGTAAGAATTTACATTCTCCTTCGAGAGTCCTGGCTGAACCCTGCCTTCAGTTGCTTCTGACTGGTGCCGTCGCACAAGCCGCGTGTGCTCTTATTGCTGCGTTGGTCGGCCATTACACGCTGGCACCCTTGGGCACCTCCAAGGCGCTCCTCAGCCCCCGAAACAAATCTGGTGGTATGTTCAATTCATCTACGTCGGCAAATCCAGTCACTTACACTCTATCCAGGTGACACCCTCATCGCTTTCGCTGTACTCCACGTGTTCTCGTTCTCCCTCTTCTGGGGCCCCACTCCGTAAGTGCTTTGGAGGTTCTATAGTATTGCCGCAGACTCTAAATATCATCACTAGTTGGGTCTATCTCGGCGAATCCTTCCCCTTGCGAGTCCGCCCCAAGGCAATCGCTCTGGGAAGTGCCACAAATTGGCTCTGGAACTTCCTTCTGTCATTCTTCTCGCCAAGGATCGCTCAAGAGTACGTCTTGTGATCTAAGAACTAAAAATTGACGCAACTGACATATCCTCACCAGCATTGGGCCACTCATCCTTTTGATCTTCTTCGGCGCCTTGGTTTTCGGCTATGGTTACGTTTATCTTTGTATTCCCGAAACGAGGGGTCTAAGCTTGGAAGAGGTAAGACGATTCCCAACACCTCTCGGCCCGTTCTCACAGCGTTGTCATAGGTTGACGAGTTATACCGGTCTGGTGTCCGACCATGGAACTCGGAAGGATGGAGGCCTCATCTCATGGAGGGTATGCATCAAAAAGAGCACTCGTCGGTTGATGAGAAAAATTAAGCTGGGATGAAGAGTCTGTACCCAATTTGTAAGAGTACGCTTTCCTTCACGTCCATTGAACAGCTGTGTTGTATGCGGTGGCTCTCGGATCGCTGGACGACTTTGTATATGATACCCACGAGCAATCTATATCTGCTTTTCTTATTCCGTCCTCTTTTTCTTTGCGAACCATCGGATGCCTCAAGCTCGCATTAAAGGCGCCAACGACAGATTGTATCAACATGCGGGGACCTCCACAGCTATTTTATATATCTGATTCATCCCAAATAGCACAGATTTCTGCCGGCAGCCGAGACTCTTAGAGGGCTGTGGCCTATTTGACCCCAGTTTCTATCATCCGGGAAGAGAATCGAGTATTTCAGCCCTCAAGCTCTCCGAAGTTCCGCGATTTTTGCTATTTCCTGTTGATTTTCTGACAAAGGCTCTCAACGTTCCATGGGTCCTTGTTTTACCCTGTTTTCGTCTCTCACCAGCCGTGCGGCAATCGCTATGCCTCCAGCATCACGGCCACCTCGAACAGTTTCAAGCTTTTGCGACGAATGGTGGTCAGCTGGTTAGGACATAACCCCAGGCGTATCCTTTCGTTTGCCATGACGTCTCCAATGGCCGAAGACAAGTTCTGTCAAGTTCCATCTGGTCTTGCCCATCGGCCCCCCTCCATCAGAGCTTAAAACGCGCTCAATCACGGAGTTGAATTGGAAAGGCATTTCCGCCTGTTCAACTTTGTTTCCTAAGGGGGCTTTTATCCTCCTGGATCGTTGTCCTCGGAGAATTCACGCTTTAACTCTTGGCATATCATGAGGCCGGCTTGTCAAAACCCCATGCAGGATACAACTATATAATCCGTATAGGATTGCCGCAAAACTATGCAACACCGAACCCCTCCTAGATGTTATTCAGTGCATTCTTCCTACCCGCGCTCTCGGCCGCTGCAGGCGTTTCTGCCACCGTTCTTCCGAGAGGTCCTGTGCGCCTTGCCATCGAGCCCAGTTGTGGTGTTCTCGGCGGTCAACTCGGGAATGCCAACAGTGGTCTAGGTCCTCTCTCATCGTACAAGACAATCGTGTCATTGGGAGTAAGTCCTATTCTGGCTCCCGGTCTTCTCGGAATTGGAATCGTCTGTAGGATGCTTACTCGGACGCTGGGGTTCATGATGGATCATCCCCACAACCGCCAACTCTGAGTCCGCCAAGTCCATTTGCCGGCGGGAGACCGAGCAACGGCAAAGTTTGGGTGGAATACCTTGCTGAAAAATCTGGGGCAGCGTTGAAAGGTTACGCTGTAGGTGACAGCCATTGTGCAACCCGAAAATCCCGACTTTACATCTATATCCAGGTTAATGGGGCAGTTGTTGATGTTAATCAATGGCCCAAAGCAAATCTCCCTGCCGTGAACGATTTTGTCCACCAGGGTGCGTGTACGGTCAGGATAAATCATTGAGGTTCTAGTAACAGCTTTACTTCCAGTCTACTCTGTTCCTG
Source organism: Pluteus cervinus (assembly GCA_004369065.1). NCBI lineage: Eukaryota > Fungi > Basidiomycota > Agaricomycetes > Agaricales > Pluteaceae > Pluteus > Pluteus cervinus. The sequence goes on from ML208436.1 coordinate 10,002, forward strand.
GACAACTGAATCCAGATACAACCCTCTATGTCGTCTTCTTCGGTATCGGGTTTGTTTTGCTACTCACCAGTTGTGGTCATTACTCATACCTAAATCAGGGACTTCGTCGCATCTAATGGTCAGTTTTCCCAAACTTGGATTCGGACTGCCTTGTGATTGACGCGCTTTTTCTATTGTAGGCGCAGCCCCTCTCGCAGACGTCGCAAACAACACGCTATACAACCTACTCGTGCTCTCCTCATCCCCAGTCTTCGCAAAGCACATCCTAGTGGTCGACAACTACGGTCGAGGCCAAAAAACAGCCGAGGGTGAAGAGTACAAGAAGCGCCTCTTCGCTGGTCTCAGCTCTCTGAATCAGATATTCAAATCCAAAGTCGGTTTCGTGGATTTGAGTCAACTATGGGGAGCTGTTCTCGATAGCTGTACTTCTTTCGGATTTTCCACCGCAGGCAGTTGCTTGTCAAGTTCCACCACGACAGCAGGAGCTTGCGCGAACCCTGATACAGCATTTTACTGGCTTCCTGGGTAGGTGATACCCCCAACGTCGAAGGTTCTCTCATCTTTTTTGATTCCAGAACACCATCAACCGCGACACACCAGCTCATGGCCGATTATGTCGAAAGTGCACTGATAAAGTGCGCAGCATAAAAGTCTCTACGGCAGTATGATGCCGCTGTATCACTAGTAACACGATACCAGATGAGAAAGATAATAAACTATATTTCTAGCTACAATTGCAGGATGTGGAAAGTTTGGATCGTATGCAGTTGGGGATATCCTTAAGCCGAGGTATATACCGCACGGAAAAGCGGCCAGAGAAAGCAAGAAAAACTCGTAAAACTCTAAAGATCAAGGATCAGACAAAACTTTCACGCCCGATCGCATTCGCTCTCTCCATCAGTGTCTTCACCCTCCTATTCAACCGCTCACCCTCCAACTTACGTTCCAATACCTGGTGGGCAGGCATTTGCTTCCTTGGTAGCCAAATCTTCCCACCTTTACCCTCTGCCCGTTTGGCGTTCAAAGCGGAAAGGTCTACCACGCGTGGGGACGATGAGAACTTGATTACATCACGATAGAGTAATTTTGTTTCTGTCGCCAGTGCTCGGAAGGTTGGTGGTGTTGGAGGTGTCTCCGAATCAGAGTCATCTGTATCCGATTGACCGGAAGGAATGAGTGGAGGTGTCGGTTCCCGCGTGATAGGTCTAGGAAGAGGTGGGAGCGCCTCGATTTCGCGTAAAAGGTCTTGTCCTTTCAAGTAAGAATTTTCTGTACGTAGGAACCGTACCGTGCCGCGAAGCGCTTCGATCTACACGAATGATTAAGTTGAGAATTGGGTTCATTAGGGAGAGTAGCGGTGTGCTGACCTGTTCAAGGAGATACGACGTCTCCAAACTTCCTTCAACTGGCACATTCTCAGTTTCCACAGGCTGAGGACCTATAGCCTGCCGTTCTTGACCTGCCGCCAAATTCTTCAACTTGGCATTATCTTGCTCCAACGTATCCAGATCTGCTTGCAACTGCTCCATCGCCTCCTCGTAAGCACGTTCTTGCTTCCTAGCCTTCGTCAATTCATTCTCAAGATCCACAATGGTATCAGCCTGTTTCTTGACAGCCTCCATTCTACGTTCCATAAGTTCAATCTTGACTGTTGATTCTTGGATCGTTTGGTCTTTGGATTTGAGGTTGCGAACGAGGCCTTGCATTTCGTCACCGAGTTGTGCGACTTTACGTTCGGCTTCGACATTGACGGCAAGACTGTTTTTGATGTCTTGTACACGTGCAGTCCATGGAGCAGTGCCAGTAACTAAGAAGAATGGTTAGGACCTCTCAACGATCTGAGCGTAGTTTGGATTACCCTTGAAAAGTTGCTCGGACTCCATAATTTGCGGTAACAACTTATTGGCATCCTGAATCAATTGGGTGATAAATGCACCAATAGCCTCCCAAACAGATCCCCCTGGTTTGAGATCCTTTGCGATAGTCGAAGACGCAGTTTGCTTCACGAAACCGAGAATCGTTGTGAGTTGGAACGGCGTCTTGGCTGATCGAACGTCGCTAAGGTTTGGTATTACTTCTTGAGCAAGCTAAACCAATCGTCAATACCACAGAAATTGTTCGGGTGATGTAAAGGGGTACGCTACCTGAATACCAAAATTGACCAGCTCGGTAACGTAATTGCCCAAAGCTTTCATTTGTGGAATGAGATGTGCCTTGATAGCAATCGAATCTTGGGCAAGTTCCTCCACGCGCTTGCATAATTTCCTACGAAATCAATTTGTCAGAGAAGGGACTCCAACGAAGTCGAGGCCGACATACTTAGATGTTGCTTTAGCCGTCTTGTACTGATCCAGGAGTTTTTGAAGTGGATCAAAGAGCTCAGCATTGATATCATAACCACCATAGTCCGGTGTCACCTCTGTTCGGTCATGAACACAACATAATCCATTAAAAAGATGTAGACTCACCCTCTTCACTCAACAGGGCAGATATGACAGTCTTATTCAAACCGATCGCAGCGGCGAAAATGTCAAGTTCATAGTCGAAAGCGAGCATATACCCAAGTTCACGTTCCGCAAGGTCATGTTCATATCCGTCGAAGTAGGTTTCTGCGAGATGATCCAATTGGACTTGCATCCTACACAGGTCATTAGTTCGATTAGTTCGTCGAAAGTGAAAATACGAACTTTGCAATATCATTGACACATTCCTTCTCGCGGAATTCATCGCGACGCAAGAGATCGATGTGCATATCTAATCGTTTCTCCATAGGCGCGATCTCGGGGTAAACACGACCCATGTTTAAGAAAAAATCGACGTCACAGCGACGGAGGACGGCGGAGAAGCGTTTGCACAGAGTGGACAAGTTGGAAATTCGGCCACGCATCTGTTGGGAGAAAATGCAGTTTGAGAGGTAGGAGGAATAGTAGTAATTGGCAACATACCTCGCAAACCCCAACAAGGATCTCAGGAACAGAGGCATTCATCAAGGCATCTGGTAAACCATGCGCTTGTGCAACAACAGTATTGATGACATCCGCCTTCAGTGCTATCCTCTGGAAGAACAGATAGCAACTTGTCGCATCACTATCTGATTCGATATACAGTTGTGGTAGATATGGCTGACATGCGGGTTAGGATAGGTGAGTGTTTCTTGAAAGAAAGAAAGCACGTACTTGAACGATGCCAAGCAACTCCTTAGTCTCCCGAGCCTCAATCTTCTTGACTTCAAGTTCGACATGTCTTGCTTGGTTCTTCGATGCTGTAGATTGTAGCTTCATGTTCATAGACATGATAGATGCAGCTTGAGACGCGGCAGCAGCGGACTCATTCTGGGCCGTCTCAGTTTGAGATCGTAATGCCTCAACCTCACTATAAACTCAGTTAGAAATATCTTTCAACGAAAGCAAGGCAGATAGATACTTTTGTTGTTGCGCGACGAAATCACGGAACTGTGTCACGGTTGATTCAAACTCTTGGCACAGGTTTTCAAGTTCCATAATTCTATTCGTTTGTTCACGAATTTGAGTATCGCGTTGCTCTGCGGGAGGTCAGCTACGGAGGTTTGATGATAGGGAGTATCCTTACCAATGTCGTCGTGCAGCATTTTCTCGGTCTCCATGTGGTTTTCCTCCAACTCGTCGTTGAGCTCTTTGAGTGCTTCGAGGTCTTCGATTGTGATTCGCATCTCCTCGATTTTCTGTTCAAACCATTAACCTGAGCATTCATAAGACAGGGTGAACGACGAACCTCGCCGAGAACCAGATTTCTTTCCGTGAGCTGAACGAGCATGTCCTCTGCACTCATTGCGTCATCTAGTTGGGCCTTGAGATCACTGATTTCTGTCTGAGCATTAGACATCATGATGAGAGTGGTTTCGTATTGCGCTATCAAGACTAGTCAGTGACTTGTTGCATAGAGCACGAAGCAAGCCCTCACTTTGGATTTCATCGAAATTACTGAGGTCTTTCTCCATATCGTTAATGCGCCTTCTCTGCTCTTGATCATTGTCCTGGGTTATGTCTCGTAACCTAAAGAGAATGGGTCACACGAGAGCGGGGAAAAAAATAACAATCTTACTTGATCAAGGCTTCTTTGAGACGCTCATTCTGCTTTTCAAGTTGTATATATGCGAGTGTATCCTTGCCCCCACTGCCACCCTCTGCATGAAGAGTGAGATCTGGCGGTAAACGACAACGACTAAGCTTACCTCCGCTGGGAGCACCGCCTGACTTCACCACTTCAAGTTCTACTTCCATGACCGCTAGCTTCTCCTTGAGCTCGTCCAACTCGGCCTCTGCTATCTCAGCCTTCTCTTCAGCGACTTCTTTATCCAACATTGCCATCTCCAACTGCTCTTGCGAATCGAGAATACGGGTTTCTGCAAGCTGCGAGATTTGTTGGGAATCTGCAAGTTCTCTTCTGGTAGCAATCAATTCGGTTTGCTGTTGGTTAAGCTTAGCCTGGAGTTTAGGTCGTAGAGCAACAAAGGCTTCAGCCTCTGACAATCGATTTTCCAATTCTCGAACATGTCTGGAGTCATCTGCACGTTTTGCTTCGAGTACACGAATCTTAGCTTTCAGTTCCTTGATTTCTTCTTCGTCTTGTGCACGAAGCTGTAAAAGGGGATTGTCAGCGAACAGAATGAAGTCGTGTGGCATCACGCACGCTCGCAAGATTCAATGAAGTCGGGCTTGGCGGTGGTGGGGAAGATTTAGGTATCTCTGGGCTAACCGGTGGTAAGAGAAGAGAAGAAGCCGGAGCTGGGGTGTCGGTAGGAAGGATAAGTGGTAGCGGAGGTGGAGGAGTCGCATCCTGGGGAGGTAGGGTTAGGGGAGACGAAGTTCGTCTAAGTCCCGGAACGATGGTGCTAGGAATCGCCTTTTGAACGACTGTAGTAGCTTCCCCTATTCGTGGGCTAGGACTAGGGGGAACGGAGTCCTGCCCAGGCGGTTGACGCGATGAAAATGATCTGCGAGGCTGTTGCAGCCCTAGTTGGGGAAGGCGCTTTGTTGGCGATGGTGCACCTAGTCTCTGTATCCGAGGAGAGGGTGCAGGAGAGGCTCCAGGTAATTTCACAGGACTGGCAGCTCTGGGTGAGCCGTTGGATGAGGGCGATGAGCGGAAGGAATTGGAATTAGTCCGTAACAAGCTTGTACTTCCCGTCCGCTGATGTCCTGCAGGGCGAGCAATAGGCGCAGAGGGGGGAGGAGGACGCTAGATTGAGCTCTGAGCAAAGGGTTGTCCATAGAACGTTGAATGGCAACGACGTACATCTAATTCTGACCCAAATGTCGCCTTGATCTGACTTGGTCGTACGAAGACCCCATGACCAACCCGACTTGTAAAATATTGTGTTCCCTGAACAGAGCCGTCGTTCTTTCCTTTCGGTTCGTCGAGTTCTACGCCGACCCATTTTCCTGCAGAAAATGACGTTGGTCCAGCAAAACGGACAACGCCGCGACCGAATTGCTGGACATCGACGATCGTGCCTAGAGACGGGGGATCCATTGCTGAGACACTTGAGCGTTATCTAGGATACAACGCGTAGAAAATGCAATTAGCTCGAGCCGGAGCCCATCTAAACGTCGTGGTCGGGGTCAGGAGCGAGTTTGCCGTTTTGGGCGTGACAGCAGCGGAGCCCAGACGCGCAATCCACCAACGCTCTTCATTGTCCTGAACAGCCAGCTCATGCTCGTGTAACATCTCAACCTTCTTCCTCTTCCCCGTCGTCCGCATCTAGCACAATTTAATCACGGTGGGTATACCCCTTTACAGCCTCACAATCGCTGAACCGTTCCAGACTCGTCACGCACAAGAGCAGTCAGTAATTTTTAAATAATGTACCCACAGCCCGGACAAGCTGGGCGGAACATCCGGAGGTTCGCGCCAGGTGAGTTCGCCTACATATATCTTCTAGATGTCTTTTGTAATTCTCAGGCGGAGGCGCCTGGGACGACCTTCGACGGGATGGTCAATCTGATTCGGACACGGAACGGGAATACCGCTCAACCTCCAGGTCTGATCCATCATCACGTAGCCGGAATATACCAACCCGTGGAAGTCCCGATGGTCGCCTCAATGGCTCAATCGAAACTTTTCCCGACCCCGCACCACCTATTCCCTATTGGTCTGCAAAGCGACACCTGACTTGCGGCAATCCTTCCCCACCACCACCGTGGTCGTCCAAGCCGATACAATGGCGTGGTTCTTCTCCTGGGAAGCTCAAGACTGCGAATGCTGCACTTGTACTCTGCTTGAACATTGACGTCGATCCACCGGACGTTATCAAGACCAATCCCTGTGCCGTTCTCGAATGTTGGGTAGATCCCCACACCATGCCATCCCACAAGGCTCTTGAAGCCATAGGGTCGAACCTCCAACACCAATTCGAGGGCCTCAGCCTTAAAATCCCCTACAAACCTATCCTCGATCCATCCTTGGAAGACCTTCGTCGTTTTTGTCAGACGCTGCGGAGACAGGCAAAGGATGATGCCATTTTATTCTATTACAATGGTCATGGGGTGCCCAAGCCAACTGCAAGTGGTGAATTGTGGTGTTTCAATCGCAACTACACTCAATACATCCCAGTGTCCCTCCAGGAGGTACAAACGTGGTTAGGATCCCCTGGCGTATATATCTGGGATTGCTCTGCTGCAGGACACCTGTTACAGAATTTCAACACCTTCGCTGAAAGACGTGATCATGAATTGAAGATGACGAATGGCGGAGTACTCCCCGAAGGCAGTCAACCTATGATGAACTCTCTCCAACTTGCCGCTTGTGCAGCCAACGAGCAACTCCCCACTTGTCCTGAACTTCCCGCCGATGTGTTCACCTCTTGCCTTACATCTCCCATCGACATTGCCCTCCGTTACTTCATCATGAACCATCAACTCCCCAACAACATCACCGCTGACATGGTCATGCAACTTCCTGGTGATCTCAAAGAACGACGAACGCCGCTAGGAGAACTAAACTGGTTGTTCACTGCTATTACTGATACCATTGCTTGGACGACCTTCTCTCGAGAATTATTCACGAGGTTATATAGATGTGACCTCCTGATCGCCTCTCTATTCCGTAATTTCCTACTTGCAGAACGGATAATGAAGAACTACCACTGTACACCCCACACCTGGCCACCTTTACCTCCCACCAACACCCACCCTCTGTGGGCCACCTGGGACCTGGCAGTCGACACATGCCTCCGGCAGCTGCCCGACTTATTATACAAGTCGCCTGAAGCCGCTGCTAGTGGCACCAATGCTATGTCCACGGGAACAAAACCAGGTCGCATCGGCCAAACCGCACGAAACGATAAGAACGTCACGACAGGCAAATCGGGTGATAAACCATATGTTTATGTCCCCAGCAGATTCTTTGCTGATCAGCTAACGGCCTTTGAAGTATGGATATCTCGAGGAGGGTCAGCCTTGACAAAACGAGGACCACTATCACTACCGTCAGCGGACAAGTGCCCTGGCGCACCCGAAGCTGCTAACGGACCGCAGAACGGCATGTACGACCACCATCTAGTTCCTCGTAAACCACCCGACCAACTTCCGATCGTTTTACAAGTGCTGCTATCACAGCCCCATCGACTTCGTGCTCTCATTCTCCTTTCACAGTTTGTTGACCTCGGTCCCTGGGCCGTCCAACTCGTCTTGACCATCGGTATCTTCCCTTACATCTCTAAATTGCTTCAAGCGGCTGGACCGGACCTTCGTCCCGTTCTCATATTCATATGGGCCCGTATCCTTGCTGTCGATCCTACGGTGCAAGTGGATCTCTTCAACACCTCAGGATACAAATACTTCTCCACAGTTCTCGGGATGAAAGACGACGGTGTACTTCCTAACAGTTCTGAACACAAAGCTATGTGTTCGTTCATCCTTGCCGCCATCTCACGCGACTTCCCTCATGGTCAAGCCGCTTGTTGGAGTGAACGGGTTTTCGATAATTGTTATGACAGGTTGGAAGAACCCGATTTCTTACTCCGCCAATGGACTGCGCTGTGTATAGCGCAGATGTGGGACGCTCACGACGAAATCAAGGTTTATGGTGTGGATCGGGGGACGCAGGACAAGCTCATTAGCATGCTTTCGGATGACTCTGCGGAAGTCCGTTCGGCTGCTCTTTATGCTTTGGGTACGTTCATGGGAGCGAGTGGTTCACCAGATTCCACGAAGCAAGGGGGTGGTGGAACTGGGACGATGTACCAGCTCGAAGAGCGTGTGCACTTTAGGATGGAGGTTGCTGTCGCAACTGGTGCTACCCTTGCCATCAAGGACGACGCGAGCCCTATGTGTAGGAAGGAGCTCCTAGTCGTCATCAGCTGCCTCGTGAAAGAGTGGAGAGGATACTTTGTTGTATGCGCCTGGCTCTACTGGGAAGAAGACAGAAAATGGAGGGCTGGAACCGCTGGTCATCATATCTTCCACGACGAAGACATTACCAACCAGGCTATAGCTGAGTGGTTGGACGATTTTGGCGACGATGAGAATCTGAGAGAGGAAAACCGTGTTTTACTCTCTTCGTTCTTCACGATTTTCGTTGTGCTCCTGGATTTGTCCGTGGATCCCTACCTTGAAGTGGCGACGAATGCCCAAACCATCGTGGATTATATTATGGCGCTGCTGCTGGAGTCACCGTTCACCCGCCTCGAATTTTCCACTCTCCACATTCCTCCTACTGCACCAAAGCCCTCGCCATCTCAAGGCTCACCACACCTAGCTAATGCTACCATAACTCGTTCTCGGGTCCCATCTATGCAGTCATCTCCCTCCCTCGGACACGCACCTATCTCTCCTATCGTCGCTCTTCGTCCTGGACTAGCACGCACAGATACCATGACAAGCACACTTTCCTCAGGTGTATCAAATACCATCCGTCGAACCTCTTCATTTGCAAATGCTCTCAAGAACTTGGCAAATGGAATTGCTTTCCCTTCAGCTGAAGACGGTCGATCCACACCAAGTCCTACTGGTGGTCTAGGACCACAAGTTCGAGTAGACTATACCGATGTAGTGTCCCGGCCTCCTTCACCCAACCTTAATGTCGCTCAATATGCATCCCCATATTCCCGTCCATCATCACCTACCACCTATCCACCAACATCACCACAGCATTCCACTCATTCCAGTCAATTTTCGGCCTGTGATGTTATTGGAGCATTGATCGAAGAAGATATGGAGAGGTTGAGAGCGAGGAGACGAGCTGGATTACATCCCAGGAGGACCCATCAGATTCACGGTGGTTCGATACCAAGTCCGAGTAATAGCACGTTTTCGATGGATTCGAATAGTAGCTTGATACTTGGACTTGGGACTGGTGCGGGTTTGCGGGACGTGTTACCGTTGAAAAGTAGTTTCTTTGATTGGTGTTGTGAATACTTCAAGGAACCCCAGATGCGGGTGAGCACTTACCCCTTCAATTATCGTGTTATGACGGGCTGACTAGTTGATTTTCAATAGCAAACTGAGATAGACGAACCGGGTAGCATTCAGTATAATTACCAGGTCTGGCGGCAACAGCGCAACGAGCAAATCGTAACGGAAACGCAGAAGCAAGCTGTCATCGCGGGTAAGTCCCAGGTTCTAGGCGGCTTGAGGACTTCTTATCGATTGGGTGAATATTCAGAAACTTGCACATGGAATCGCCCAGTGACGACTATCCATGGCTCTGGACATGCTCTCACTATGGTTTTCCATGCCTACGATCAACAGTTAGTCACCGCGAACGAAGGAGATATGATCAGGTAAGTAGTTGTCTTCCTTTCGCACAAGGCCTTGACTGAATAAGTTAACGCGTAAAACAGCGTTTGGGATTGGTCACAGCGTAAACGACTAAATTACTTCTGCAATGGGAATCCCAAAGGGACAAGTATCACCGCACTTGACATCATCAATCAAGATGTCGGAGGTATTATTTTGACAGGTTCAGGTCTGTGTTTTTGGTGGTCTCCGAAGCTTTTCGGCTCCGTATGTTTGCGTTTCTAAAGCCGTGTTTTCTGGTTTTCAGCGGATGGAATTATTCGTTTGTATCGAAATTATGACCCTACTTTGGAGCAAGGACCATTGCAGATGGTTAGCGCATTCCGAGGGCTGAACGAGGTTATTCAGGTGCGACAGGGGAGTGGGGTCATTATGGATTGGAAACAGTCTGCGGGGACTTTACTCGTTGGGGGAGATGCGAGAGTCATCAAAGTCTGGGATGCACAGACAGAAACACAAGGACTAGTATGCTGTTCATATCTCATTCTGGACAGAACTGACATAATCGGCGAATAGGATCTTGACACCAACGAAGACAGTCCTGTTACAGCAATTGTTTCGGACCATGTGTCGGGGAACACTTTCATTGCCAGTTTCGCGGATGGAATAGTCAAGGTCTTTGACAAGCGTTTGGAAGACGACGATTCCATCATCAGGAAGTACACCGATCACGCCTCCTGGGTCCAGAACGTGTGTTGGCACCCAACAAAATCGAATCAATTCTTGTCTGCTTCGTAAGTGCTGTATCATCACGAGAAAATTGCCCTGATGTCCTTTGTCTAGGCTTGATGGAGAGGTCAAACTTTGGGACATACGGAGTAAGGAAGTTCCTGTTCAAACATGGAACATCTCTCCGAATATCGGTTTATCGGCCTTTGATGTGCATCCCCTGACCAATGTTTTTGCCACGTAAGTTATGGAGTCAGGAAGCATCCACAGCCTCATTCCTAATTCCGTTACCAGGACGTCAACCATTACACCCTCAAATTGGAGACAACAACGCGTGACTGTCCATTCTTTCGCCATGCCGGAATCCCCACTGGTGCCGTTTACTGTTGGAACTGGATTGACGATGAGCCCGCTGCGAACGATGCCTTCGCCGTTCATACCACGCTTGAATTCTTTGGTATTCCATCCGACAGAAATGCTTTATGCTCTTGGACAACCCGATGGATCCAGTAAGTTATTTCACAAACTCTCTTGCCCTTCGATATTTACGTGATTTGGTAGTCAAAATTATGGGTTGCAATTTGACACAGGTGTCATAGATTTGGTTACGACGACTGATTTTTTGTTTGCTATCTTTGTGTCCTGATTCCCAACTCCACTGACACTGTTGTTACCTCACATGCTGTAGCGTAGAACTGTAGATAATAACCTGCGATGTCATAAGAATGCTAGCTTGTTTAGTACCTGAGGGGGCCGAACTCTTGCTTGATCTGTTTGGGGTTTCGTTGACGTTCCACTTCCGAAACAAACAAGTTAACTCTGTACTGCCACCATCAAGCCCCCCGCTCCGCCACACCTTTGGCTACAACTCAGATTGCGAATTTGCCGATAATCGTAGGGTTCGAATACGTACAAAACCGAAGATTTCGTCTTGGTAATACACATTACTTCCATAGCGGTGCGGGGTCATGGTCAAAGCTGCTGAGCTGGTGCGTCTCATTCCGATTTTAGTCAAATTTATTCCTCCTAACTTGACCTCAACATCTCCAACGCCCATTCCTCTAGACGGATGACAAGAAAGATTCCACCGTGAAGAAGAAGAATGGGACGAAGAAGAAGCCCATCGTTACTGGAGTTTGGCCGTGCAAGATTAATGGATGTAACAAACAGTTTGCACGAGAAGCCGACCTCAAACGACATCAACGAACGACCAAGATGCATTCTCTACCTGGGTTGTGAGTAGTACCCCCAATTGCTTCCGTCCCTAAGCCACATGCTCCATAGTGCCTGCCCGCAATGCGATGCTACCTTCACCAGGGTAAGTGTCTTTTGAAACGTAGTTTGGATGCTTTGCAAAAACTGAGTTACGACTGTAGACGGATGCATTGAGGAGACACCAGAAATCACGGTGAGCGGTCTTGGATATATGCCGTGGTGCACAACTGAATTGCACTTAGGCATAATGGCGTCATCATCGAACCAACGGACCAAGAGCAGCGGAGTGGTGGAGACGAAGACACGCGTTCATCTGGGTCGAATTCGAGGAGTCCAAGCGCCCAACCTTCAAGTAAAGGCAAAGAAAGAGCCACAGAATCACCTTCCACTTCGGCAACTGCATCGACAAACGGACCAAGTAGCTATTACCGTCAGCACACAGCAGCAGGTGCGCGTACGTGGCCTCTATTTTTGTTTCGTTTCTTCCCCGATTTATATCTTGAATTAGCATATCCACCACCCCGGCCTGTAATGAACCCGCATTATGCCCAAATCGCGTTACCTACTTCTGCCACGCGTTTGAACACGGCTACAAACTGGGGGTATCCTCATCCCTGGCCCGATGGAATGCCATATGGCACCGGTGCTGTACCCTACCACCCCAATACTCTCTACTACGCTTCACATTACCGAACGCACGTTTCGGGGACTCGACAGCCAACAAGTCCAACCAAGACGCAGAGCGATTTGTCTGATGATTCTCCTCCTGCGAGTGCTACTGAACCACCTCATAGTTCGACTAAAGAAGGAAACAATGTCCCCACCATCCCACCTATCGCTACCCCCGGTTCGGTTATCGACCCTTCTTTGCACAACTCACAATCACAAAGTGCAAGCCCGACAGGATATGTTGCGCCTCCGATATCGACCGAAGTTACGCAAGCAGGACTCAAAGCGGTCCTGGATTCAGTGAAGAGAGAGGCAGCTGCGGCAGCCGCAAGTGAAGCACACGCTTCTAGTCCAAAGTCAAGCTCAACTGGTATATCCCAGGTTCGAGACCCCCCGCCTTCATACACGACAGCGATGGAGGAGAAGCAAGGCGCTTTACCGCCTCCAGCACGTACAACGACGAACGGCTCTCATGGCCCCGATGCGGATGAGGAAGAACGTAGTGCTACGGATCAGTTGTCGGTTGTTGAAGAGACTTCGAGAGGCGTCGATCCTTATGCGGCTTCCACGACGCTCGAAAGACCGGAACCGATGGAACATATAATGACAGAGGACGGAGAGCCTATGCTCAATCCCGGTAGGTGTCGGCTTACCTTGTGTTGATCACCACTCTAATTCCCGGTCATATTTTTGCAGCGGAACTGTTGACATCGGAGTCGTTAGCTTCACCCCCACCATCATGATGTTATAACCCCCGCGGGACTGTGCGGAACCTTTATTTTTGTCCTTGGTTTTCTTTGCATTTCTACCGTAACGACTTTATATGTCGTTTGCTGCCTAAGTTATATTTGACTTCGCCTGTGGACGTTAGCGCTGGTTTTTGTTTTTCATTTGCTAAGTACATTTTGTGATACACTTCTATACGGAATGAAGCAAATCTGGGATATTGCACGGCTATCTATCGTGTTTGAACTGGGCTCATAGGATAGGCACTTTGGGCCATTTGTATTGAGGGCCAACCTATCATGATAAAGTCGGTCAGACGCGAATAGGCGGAAAGGAGAGTGACATACGAGCTGAACACACATAGCACCAAGTTTGTGACCAGCATCGATGCTTTCGTCGAGAGTCTTTCCAGCAACCCATGCTCCCAGGAATCCACCCGCAAACGCGTCACCGGCACCATTGGTATCGACGATCTCATCCGTCAGGGCATGAACGGGGAAGACCTTGACTTCTGCCTGATTAGATGTAGCAACAATCGTACTCTTGTCGCCTTGGGTGATGACAACGATTCGAGGGGTAGAGTTTGCTTTGGGGGAAGCAGCGATTGCCTTGGCAATAGCAGAAAGGTCTTTGGTTTCGGTGACGTTGTTGGCAGTTGCCCATGCTTCTGCTTCACTTTCGTTTCCAATGAGGATGTCTGTGTAGGGTAAGATTTTGGAGAGTTGGCTTCCGAAGAATTGAGGGATGAATGGGGCGGAGAAGTTGAGGACGAAGATCTACCGATGGAGGGTTGAGTGACTGGTGAGAGATAATGGGAGGGTGAAGGGGATTTACCTTGTTTGCTTCGCTGGCTACTTTACTGAGTTCTAGGGCGATTTCGGTGCCGTGAGTGAGGAAGTACCCTTCGACGTAGAATACTTTGGCTGCCTCGATGAGAGGTGCGACAAATGGGGAGGAAAGATGGGATTGGTCGAACTTTTCGGCGACTCGGAGATTGGTCACGAGTGATCTATGAATCTATGGGTTAATGGAGTTGTTTAAAAAGAATGAAAAGCACTTACCGGTGGTGTCCGGTGATGATAACAGCACAAGCACCAGTCTTTTCACCTTTCTTGACTTGGTAGACCTCATCGAGACCCTCACGCTTGTTGGCAGCCTTAAGCTGCTCGGCCAAGTCATCATCGCCGACACAACCAGTGTACACGACAGAGCCTGGAGGGAGAACATACTACATAGAAATTAGTGATAAAAACGTGGTCGGACGATTGTACGCACGGCCGCGCCTCGTGCAGCGTTTTGTGCAGCACCTCCAGCAACGTAAGTGATTTTGTAGTCTTTCACAATCTCCTCATAGCTAATGATAATGAAGTTATGAGTATTTTCCGCGTAAAATATGAACGAAGACCTGCATGGGAGTGTGTTTTTCTTCTGCCAAGATAGCATCATTGGCTTTGAGGTCATACTTCTTGAGCAACTCCTCTCCATTTGTGACTTGCATGTCAAGGAGGGGATTTCCCATGCAGAACAAGGAGTAAGAAGGCGCCGACATCGTTGCTGGTGGTGGTAAGGTCGTAAGATTCGCTTGCGAGATTCCGTGCCATGGCTGGATGTTTATCGATGAGGACTTTGACTGATGGGACGCGTCGCGAGATTGGGGATAAAGTTCACACGCTCACAGCCGGGCGTTTTGGCGCGTCTGCGACGTGTTTGACCAGCTTTAACGAGCTTTCGAGCACCCAGCCCAGGTTCTCAAACTGAAGATGGTCACTCTTCCTCTCTTACTATGGCTTTTTTTGACTCTATATATGTCGTTTGCACTCGCGAATACAGAAATTATCAACTTTTCTGTGCAACCCTCGAACATGAAGATTACGCATTTTACGAATGAATCGTAAGGTTGTTTGTATGAGACGTTTCTATTTCTAACAAAATCAGGATAGTTCTTGCGCATGATCAAGCCCGGGTGCAACATACCATTTCAACAATTGCACCCGATTCGCCTTGTATCAACGCCAGCGACGATGAAGGCTGCCTGAAGGACCTTTGGATAATTCTAAACTTTGATCATGATAACTGGCGGGAGTATGGCAAATTTACGTTGAGATTATCCTATGCTGCGTCCGTGAGTCTGCATTTTATTACCCACCCACGTTCCCTCATCCTGACAAAACTTAGACGCCGGCAGACATCTCACTAACAGTGACCGACGTTCCTCGCCCCGCCTGGCTCCTCGAAGCAGCCGAAGTGGAGGACAACGAACCGACCTATCAAATGTACGCGCGAATTCGCGCGGTCAACAACTCTATCTTCACACCAGGTGTGACGATACCTGCTGAGGCACTAACAGGAGAAATACCCTTCATCCTCGTTTTGGAGCCGCTTTATTTCGGGTTTCTTCCTGCCTCGATCAACGGTTGCATTCAATTCCTGTTTCCTATCGTATTCTGCGTTTCCTTGGCCATACCACGGATTATTGCGTTTTTCCGGGACGCGGTCGCAGATGCACGGAAAGACCGCGAAACACCACCGCCAGCACCAACGCCACCGCCGTCCAAGTCCAGGTTCAAGCGGGAGTAGTCATATGTTTAGATTCTTGTGAGCCAGCTTTCTTTGAATACTACGAGGTGTTCTGCTTGTTTGATTGCTCGTGACGCGATGACCCTTCACCAGTTATCGGACCCGAGGCCCATGTAAGTCTCTCCCTGGCAATACCTCCTTCGGAAGGCAGGGCTCGTATCGTTCGGACTAACTCCGCATTGTTTCACGTTTCACGTCGTTATCGTACGCGGTTGCATTGCAATGACCCAGGTTGACACAAAATCGCTAACGTCAATCAAACACACGGCCCCTTCGTTTGTTCCTTTCACAAATGAAATACTGAGGAGGCAGCCCGAAACCGGCGGACTTCCTTGGTCGATTTGTTTTGACTGGTGCCTTTTTTTGGCTACCTTTCGGTCTGTCTCCAGGCAATATCCTGGTATTTCAACTCAGCTCTTGCGTTCAATATCAGTTGTATTCATCTTCATGATGGCCCCATTTTCAGTTCAGCTATGTGTATTGTTCTAGAAATATCTACAGGTCGTACTCCTTCGACCTGCGGGTGTGAGTGTCACTTTGCCTCTTGTCCACTTTCTTGTTTGACCCTACTCGACACTTCCAGGTAAACATATCATGTTGCCTTATCATTTTCTCGGGTTATATCCTGACACGGTTATATTTAGAAATGATAGCATATAGAAAATCATCCTGAGCGCGACCAGGAAGAACTAAATTCATCTCCAACAAGATGCCAAGGCCTAGAAGCATTCACCCTTCTGAACGCACATGCACAGATTTAAAAGGACGCCGGAGCTCAAGGGTACGTCAAACGTCAAACGTTTTGATTTCCAAAATCCACTTCTCTCATTGATGCCCACAGGCATATATACAGCCCACAGGCATATATACAACCCTCAAGCCTCGGGTCTCAGGCGTCAACTTTGAAGTTACCGCGGCACAGGGACCCTTAACGTGGAGGACAACCTGGGGAAAATGGTGCCACTGGACGTGCGGTATGATGGTTCCTTCCTTCATAGTGACTAGCCCTGCAACCTGCCACACACAACGTCAACGGGAAATGGGCAACTTCTAACTGGCAACACATTATTGGTTCCAACAACCTGACTTTACGAACTACACCCACGTCTCCGACGTGGCAAGGGGTATTCGATATTCTTGCGGCGGTGTTTAACGCCAGGGGAGCCAGGTCTACGAGGAATTCGGAGGTGGGTTTAAGTATAAAAACCACTTGGTTTTGACTGGGGTGCTTCATCAAAACAATCATGGTGTCCTTCAAAGCTATTGCCTCTCTCTCAGTTCTCGCTCTCGGCCAACAAGTTTTGGCTCAGTCCTCGCTTGTTCCCATTCCTGCTGGATTTTGCTACCCTTGTACGCAGCTTCCTATCAGTTTCTAGTCCTACAGCCGTGCTTACCATCTCACTCTAGGTCTTGGCCCTGTCCTGGCTAGCTCTTCTGCACTCGTTGCCAGACCTTGTAAGTTCAAGATGTTACAACACTGTCCGAACATATTATTTAGCACACTCACTAGGCCCCGCGGCTTTGAACTGCTGCCGTCTCTGGTACAACTCTGGCTTGTACGTCCACTTCTACCTCTATTATTTAGTATCAGCACTCACCCATTCCCTAAATTCACTAGATGCCTTCCCGAATGCCCAATCATCCCCATCCTCGACCCCCTTCCAACCCCCATCCTTATTACCGACCCTGCTGCCACTCCTTTCAGCGGATAAGGGACATGTTATTAAAAATGTTGATGTAGTTTTAGAATTTAAATCCAAATTCTCTGTTCCAAAGTTCACTTTGCCCCCCGACTTCCGAGTTCTGTGGCCGACAATTGCCTGTGCGAGTAGAAAAGTCATCCACCGGCCAGTGGTGCGCTGTTCGGTTCTTGGGGTTCAAACGTTGTGCGACCTGGACAGAAGATTATCAAGATCAAGACGTAGTACATATATGAACCTTCGTCGTTCACTGCATTTATCCAACCAGTTTATGACATGAGTAGTACCTAGCAAATATCCGATAGCAAAGTAAAGAAACACCGACCCATCAGATCACAAGACCACGAACCCACCTCTTCCACTAGACTTGAACAATTGGACCCATGTCGCAATGAAAGACGTGGAACTGACCTCTTTCTTATCCACCAATCTATTTGGCCCTATCCTCACAGTCCACAAGATCGCCTGCGGCTATGCAATCTGAACGTGTACCTGTATGAGCCGATGGACACAACCTCTAGGACCCAAATTACCGTCCAAGAACTGCACCATGGGCAGTGGTGATGAGTAAGAATGTGGTGATCAATGTGACCATAAAGGACGTGTAGAATTTCATATCGGTGAAGTTATCGTCGAAGGAGGATTCAGACCACTCGGGGGCTGAGTGCCGAGCTTGGTTCCGAGTCAGTTGGAAGGGAGAGCTGTGGGGTGAGTTGCTTTGTACTGCCAGAATCTCGGCTGGGAAAGTAGTTATTTCTGTGCCAACTCTTTTCCGAAGAGAGTTGTGAAACTTGTATATAGACCTTACCGCAACTTTGCCCCGGCTTGGACTCTGGGCCTATGCCGAGCTAAACTTTCTACAAATATGGCCAAATCTTCCCGAGATACATCGGAGGATTGAAGAGTAGCCGGTGATCTATTTCGACTTGGTCCTGCGGTGCGTATAAAGAACGGCTCGAGTGTAATTATGTCTCCTTCACTGCATCAAACATGGACGGAAGGAACGGGAGGTCGAAGATTCTGATAAAGAACACGAGCCACTGGCCGCGGGTCAATGAATTACGATGCTCAGAAGAGGACGCAGAAACGGCAGCACACGATTTTGAAAATGGATACCAAAATCCGCGCGGCGGCGGAGACAATGTCCGGCATATCAAGATA
>ML208436.1:41493-76244 GCA_004369065.1 Pluteus cervinus
GTGCAACTTCCCTCGGCTTTGACACGCACGCTTGAAGTTTCCACTAGCTTTCTGGCAAGCCTCGGAGAATTGAAGGGTAGCCGGTCTATTTCGACGGCCAATTACGATGTCCCCACCACAGCATCAAATACTGGCGGAATAAACGGTATGCCGATTGCCCCGAAAAAGAACATGGGCAACCGCGGGTCAATGAATTGTGACTCGAGAGCGAGTAGGAGGAGTACATGGCGCCCCACTACCACCTGCAAGGAAGAGGATGGGTGAAGTACGAAGTCTGATATCTGAGTGATCCGCACCTTACAGCGAGAAAACTCACCTCCTGGAAATATCATTCCAAAGCCCGTTGACATCACCACGAGAATTCAAGAAGTTACTCCGGCCTCCAGTCAAGGGGGGCCCTGAACCAACCGTATAACCAGTTTAACGACCCCGGCACGAAAGATGGATGGATCGAGCGGCAGATTTTGAGGGAAGAAACGGCAGCTGCGAGACACTGATTGCGAACTAGTTTCACAATAAGTTGCAACGCATCGAAATTGTTGGCGGTGTCAACGGGTTTGTAGTTGAACTTGAAATCGATAGGTCAGCGGCTGCGAGCCGTTGACACAATTCTCCCCGATCCCCCGCTTTAAGGTAAAATGGAACTCGAGCATAAGCCGTCGTTAGGTCTTGTAGACCAGTAACCAGGACATTCCGCGGTCGAGGACAGAAAGAATACTAAAAAGCTCGAACAAGTCAGCTGGTGTTCCAACTAACATAGCCTGGGCTCACAGTCGGAATACACTCACCGGTGAATCTAGCACCCGAACCGTCTGCCTTGGCAATTTGCCGCTGCTCAATAGGTCCTCTGTGAATTTACGAGAGGAACGCATATTCGATGAAGACTAAGTCCGCGACCGCCTGAGCTCCTGTGGTAAATACTTGGACCAAAAAACGGATTCGAAGCATGAACTGACCTCCTTGTTAGATTTTTAGGCTCCTGATACAGGATAGAGGCGGTAGGATCCTCTTCAATCGGATCTAGAATGAACTTATCACGATGGGTGCTAGAATACTGAGGTTTCGGTGGTGGTCATATGATGACAGCACGGGCAGTGGTGAGGAGCGCAAGTGTGCTGGTAAGGATGCTCACGAGGCAGGACTTGGAGTAAGTGTTCATGACTAGGAGGGCATATGTAGTGGTCAAATACAGTCTCATGTTCTTGCGTGATTGTGTTTGATTTGAACTTTTGTGATTGTGATCTGAAATTGAAATATTGATTGATACGGTGGAATCTTGCGCAAAGAGAGAAGACACCACGACACTAAGGCCCATTTAGCGAAGTACTTCTTGAGCCCAACAAACATCCGAGATCAATTGTGGGTGAACAGGTGGCGTACCGTATTGATAAAGCATCTAAGAGAAATCCTCTCGATATAGGCCCTTCCAATCGGAAGCCGTAAAAACGGCGTAGCGGCTGGTTGACGATAGACACAGTCAGACAAGGCGTTAAGATCGAACACATCTCTCCGAGGATAATGTGTGCATAGACTTGTCTAAGGCAGCCGGAGTGCTGGCCCGTAATATAGGCCCGCAAGGTTGGTGTAGTGGGTCGCCTTCAGCAGACCAGTAAAACATATTTTACGGCACCTGAGAAGTATAAGACGGAATAGGACTTGCTGGCGTGTGATGGTCAGCCACAGATCGTACGAAGGAGCCAGAAATGGAGAGTTGCAAATTACCCCATGCAAATTTTCCATTCGTGTAGCCACCACTGCTATAGAGTCAGGAATTCAGAGCCCTCGCCTCGCTATAATGTTGCTCTTCCCTCGGGCTCCGGGATGTTTGTTTTTCAGCGCCTGGGCACTTGGCAGTATAAAACCGCATTGGTTCTGGTACGTCACCACTGAGAGAGAAGACAAGCATCAGGTGCCAGAATTCGTTCATAGCCATACAATAGAGCTTGTATTCGTGTCGAGGCTGGCGGTAGTGCAGTGGGAGATGTGGATTTTCAGTTCGATGTCGCAGCAGCTTGTCCAGGTGGACAAGCTGTTGCCCAAAACGGTTGGATATTTTCAGTCTCCGCTCGAGTGCCTGAGTTACGCCTTCAACGCCGAGCCAACGCCGAGCTCAAGAATGCAGCTTTGAGATGGGGTCATCATGCACCATGACCTGGTATTCTCATATGGGATAACCACTCCAGCAACAGGCCAATAGGTACGTCAAGTACTCAACCCTCGGCCACATCGATATCATGCCCCCGTCCCCTGCCACTGTCACCCTCATCTCCGCAGGTTCCAACGCCCAAGGCCAATTGCAACCACCTAATGGGACCACCGAAGATTCTCATACACTCCAACCATGCACATTCCAAGGGCATCCCCCGGTACACTTTCCACTGGCACTCGATCGATCGAGTGCATAGCGACGGGAGCAATCATGCTCTCGTCTTGCTCAATAGTTATTAAAAATGTTGATGTATAAGAATTCGAGTCCAAATCCTTTGCTCCGAAGTTCACTTTGCCCCGGATTTCTGAGTTTTGTGGCCGACGATTGCCTGTGCGAGTAGAAAGGCCATATCCACCAGCCAGTGGTGTGTTGTTCGGTTCTTGGTGTTGGAGTGTTGTGCGACCTGGACAGAAGATCATCAAGATCAAGGCGTAGTACACATTGAACCTTCGTCGTTCACCGCATTCGTCCGACCAACGCTTGACATGAGTGGTACCTAGCAAATATCCGATAGCAAAGTAAAGAAACACCGATCCATCAGATCACAAGACCACTAATCCGTCTCTTCCACTAGATCTGAACAATTGGACCCATGTCACAATGAAAGGCGCGGAACTGACCTCTTTGTTGTCCATCAATCTAATCTTTCCTCACAACTCTCAGGCTCGCCTGAGGTTCTGCAACCTGAACGTGTACCTGTATGAGCAGATGGACACAACCTCTCGGACCCAGATTACCTTCGCCAACATCTGTACGACGTCCAAGAACTGCACCATGGGCGGTGGTGAGGAGTAAGAGTGTGGTGGCCAATGTGACCATAAAGGACGTGTAGAATTTCATATCGGTGAAGTTATTGTCGAAGGAGGATTCAGACTACTTCGAGAGTTGGGCTAAGTGCCGAGCTTGGTTCTGAGTCAGTTGGATGGGAGAGCTGTAGGGTGAAGCTGCTTTATACTGCCATAATCTTGGCTGGGAAAGTAGCTATTTCTGTGTCAATTCTTGTCCGAAGAGAGTTGAAATTTGTATATGGACCTTACACGAGAGACAATCGCCAAAATAAGGTCTTCAAAAACCGGGTAAATAGCAATGCAACTGTTTGTCTTTCTTGAAATTATTCGGATAACAAAGATAAGTGAAATTGGTTAACAATCAGGACGTGTCAGAATAAAAAAACTATTTTGATTTCGTGAATCACCAGGATAGGTTAACAACCCGTCCACGTGAAATTTTTTGGAAGGGATAACTATCCACGCGATGGCCGCGAGGATGACCATCAGCAAGGAAGGTATACCGGTGACGCGTTTTGGCCACCCAAGCTATCCGATCACTGCCCGGCATTCGGATAGGATAACTGGTTAGCACTTGAGTATACAAGCAAAATAGTTAACCTATCGATATTTTGTATAGTTTACCAGGGTTTCGAATAGTTAACATGGTTGAAGGAAGTTCGAGTGGTTGAAAGGCACGGATAGTTAAACAGTTTTGTCGGACTGTTAGAGTGGTCGGAAAGCAGGAATAGTTAAACAGCTTTCTCAGACTGTATAGTTTTCATGGTAAAAAGCATTCGGATTGCTGAAACATAAGAGGACGTATGCATGTACATTGATAACAAAAAGATTGACCGATGCCCCAGCCTGCAGCCCTCCACTACCTCTGGAACCAAGGCCTGACGCTAGTCGACTGCTGCCCACTGACGGGGATGAACGAGCCGGCGTCTGGGCGGAATAGGTCGAAATGCTGGGTGTTTGGGTTCGCGTTAGGGTTGACGGGGGGATTGGTGGGGTTAGCGCCCGTGTTGTTGCCAGCCAAATTGGCGGGATTAGCATTCGTGACGGTCGGAGCACCAACGGCAGTCAACTAAGAAGGAGAAAGTCGTAAATGCGAACGAAATCGAAGAAAGACGAAAGGATAACGGACGTACCTGCATCCCGTTCCCTGCAGCGGCATTCGCAGGGTTGGCGCCCGCGATGTTGCCAGTCGGATTGGCGGGGTTGGCGTTAGCGTTGACGATGGGATTGGTGGGGTTGGCGCCCGCGGTGTTGCCAGTCGGATTGGCGAGGTTGGCATTTGCGGCTGCACCAGCAGCGTTCAACTAACAAGAAAAACTCGTTGATGAGAACGAGGAACGAGGAAGGTGGAGAGCGAACGCACCTGTGTCCCGTTCCCTCCAGCGGCATTGGCAGGGTTGGCGCCCGCGATGTTGCCAGTCGGATTGGCGGGGTGGGCGTTAGCGTTGACGATGGGGCTGGCGCCCGCGATGATGCCAGTTGGATTGGCGGAGTTGGCGTTCGAAACGGCGAGGGCACCAGCGGCGTTGAGCTAGCGAGAGAAAATCCGATGAGTTGAGAAGGAAAAGGATAAACGGAAAAAGGTAAGACGCACCTGTATCCCGATAATCTGCCCGTTCCCTCCACCATTTTGCCCGTTCCCTCCCATGGCCGCGTTGACGTTGACGATCGCCTGAGAGAGAAAAAAACGACCGAGAACGGTCAAAACGCGTGAAGACGGATAGATAGACGGATATGCATACCTGATTCCCACTATTTCCTCCAAAATTCGCGTTGTTGATGGGCTGTTGGATGAGAAGGGGTCAGAAAGGTCAAAAGGTGTGGATGTGGCCCTGCCTGGTTGTTATTCATGCTTTTGAGGGTGGTATGAGTAGATGTAGGTAGTAGAGTTGAGTGAGATGGGGGTGGAAGGTGGAGAGAGTCTAAAACTTCAACGTTTACCTTTGTTTGCATGTGCCGCAACAGAACCGCATTAGACTTGAACATTTGGGCTCGTTTGTACGAGCTTACAACGAGCGTCATGGACACTTTTTGTCGTTGCGACGGCCTATAACGCAGGCTTTCTCATTCGAAAGCTTGCGCTGTTTTGAGAAGGCCCCCGAGTGATAACAAACATTTGAGCTCGTTCACGAAAAACATGACAAGAGTCCTATTAATGTGATGCGTCGAAAATGCGTCCCATAAGAGAACTCTCGGGACTTGCAATTTTCCAGCGAAGTCACGCTCGAAGTTGATGACGTCACATGAACTTGTCGCTGAACAGCTGCGGCTCGTCTCCAAATTCAACGACAAAAGTTGCTTGAGACTCCGAGGTTGATTGACCTATGATAGGACTTACGAAAATTTCAATATATGTATCAGAAAACAAAACATGGGACACACCAGGCGCAAGCACTTTGCCACTAAAAACACGACGCCCAACCTCCATTGATTTTGTTCATAATTCAACATACAGCGTAAGCCATGACATACGATGCGATCCTTTATCGCATTAGTTGGTGATTCTCCCGCTTTACGAAACAAAACCGGGAACAGCCATTTTCGTAGCTTCAACTGGATTCCTCCGAGGAGCCGAGCCTTCTGTCGCCCCCTTCAGTAAGTAAGATGACCCGACACAGCAGTAAAAACTCACGCACCTCAGAGAGCCGTTAAACGTCGGCCAGCAGCGATCCGACCAAAGATATCTATGTTCTGCATCCCCCCACTCATCTCGACATGCTGACGGTGGGCTGTGACCAGACCTGTCCTCCACAGTGTCAGAGATGCTCGCAAAACATCGGATTTTAGCTTCCCAGGCATCCCCTATGCAAGTCTGAAGCGTTCGCCATTACTGTAGCTCAAATTTGAGTGGTTACCCTTTTTTGCAAGTCGATTACACCGGGGGGGAAAATCGATTGACAGAGGTCTCCAGGTGATAGGGATGACATCCGTCATTTCTCTGTGTGTAAAATCCAGTATCAACTCGTCCAAAATTTCGTCTGCGGTCATTGCGAGCATATAAGCGCCCAGATGATGACCATGCTCACCAGGTTGTCTATAGGCGGTTTCATTTGTCGCCTTCGGACAAAACTCGAAGAAGACTCACGAATTGGCATCGATACTTGCTATGTGTTCGCCAGGCCGATCTTGGCGACTGGGTTTATGGGCGTTCTGGAGCACCTCCTCCTGGACCTTTGAGCTGGCAGGCACTTACAAATCAGGTACAACTCACGTGATAGCATACCTTAAAATTGCCGACGGTGCGTCCGCGTCATACCCGCTTAGGGAACAACAATCTGATCTGAGCATAAGAACACGTCCTTGAAAGAGGATATCCCAACGATGGACGTCCTTGCTACATTGGCTCTTTCGACTGGGAGGTTTTGCAAGACAAAGAGAACAAAGCACGCAACCCTTTGACTTGTGTGGCATTCCATCAACCTATCACCTCGTGGACGGAGACGCGAACACGCACGTCCTCGTCAACGGATATGCCAAAGATGCACGTCCAGGCTTTCGTTCCAAGTTGCACGTCCAACTTTAGTGCTCAAACGAGAAGCCAATCGTCGATCCCATCAAAACTGCAGACTACTTGTATATCTCCTTACGGTTTATACACAAATTTTACAACGAAATAAAACGCAAAGTACACTATTTGAATTTTAACATCTCTTCCAACGAGGCTTCGTACTGTCCTGGAGTATGATGCCAGTGAGAAGCATCCAGGAAGAGGCAATCCAAAAGCCCTTGCCCGCCTGGTTGTCGCCTGCTACACCTGCCTACCACGCTCCACCGTTCAAAAGGCGTCGGTTTCTCGATAAGAATATGCCCACATGCAGGGCAGTTGTAGGAGAGGATCTTGTAGACACACTTTTTTCCAAAGTCAGAGGCGATGAGAGATAGAAGGTGCTGGAACCCCCGATAACCCTGCACGTGCTCCTTGACGAACTCGACACATACCCGGGGAGCCATACGCGCGAGCAGCGTCAGCACCGAGCCTCGTATAAATTTCTCTTTCAACTGGTCAACCAGGCAATCCTCACAAAACCAATGCCCACAATTGGTGCTAGGGGGTGGTACAAGACAAACGACATAAGCAAGAAAGTAATTATTTGATGGGGTAGGGGCGCACGTACATGAATGGACGAGTCGCGCGCTTCGTGCACGATTCACACCTGATGCCTCCGCGGATATTTTTACGCGCCTGTTACGGCCGATGTCAGTTATAAATGAACGAGGTCTGGATACTGAAGACTCACACGTCGCGCGTTGAGCTCGTCATCTATATACTTAAAGACCAGCGGAAGGACCTCCTTTTCCAGAATCTCCTGGTAGCTATTGACGACCTTGAGAGAAGTCAGACTTGAAAGGGTGGTTGGGATAAAGGACGTGCCTGATCGTGACCATTCCTCAAACGCAAGACGGGAAGCCAGGAACGTAGCGACTCAATCGCTTCTTCGAGCGTCAATAGGTTACGATCGTCGTCCTGGAAAGAAAAGACGGCGAGGGTACCAACACTGTGGGTACCATGGACGGATCTAACAGATTCAGTTGATGATACTATCGACACGTCTTCAGAAGCTCCCTCCTGGAGTTCATCTAGCAATTCTTGAGAGATAGGCCAAATGGCACCTGCTTTAATCAATACAGGAACGGCATGAGAGCGGAGTTGCTTACTAGCTTCTTCCTCCCCACCATTTGCTTCAAACGCACTGGGGTCAGTGCATTCCGAGGGCTTTGGGGTGATTTCTGGATCTCCTTGTATGTGCACCGCCGCATGGTTCGAACTAAAATTCGTTTCCAAAGGCTGTTCGAGAGCGGACACCGCGTTTTGTTTGCTTTTGGGCGGGGGATAAGGAGCTGTGGCGGAAAGCCTGGCGATTCGGTGCTCAAGGGTTGCAGTTGGTGGACGTGTGAGTGACGAATTAGATGTCATCCTTTGACCTGAAACTCGAAGCCAGAGTGATTGAGGTATATACGTACCATTGGGCCTACGATGACCATGAGGTACGATCTCCCTCAAAACCAGCAAGCAGGATCCTTCATTCACAATACGTTCGGATTCGAACCATCTTCAGCCTCGTTTTTGCCTCGTCTTTCCAGCATGTCATCCCTCAAACCACTTTGACAGTGTAGTCGTTGATGTGCAAGGCATATATCAAAAATATCTGATCCGGTCATGAAAGGATCGACCTGCTGGATCTCTAATGACAGAAAGCCCATCAGACGCTGAATTTCCATGTAAGTCGATTGCGGTACGAGATGTGGGACATGAAACATCCAGCATATGCCTTGCGCACTCACCTCCGTGCGTATATCCGATGGTGCCAGTCGAGATTCTAGAAAGCATGTCCTCCGCGTCTGCATTCGGTAAATCAACCATTCAAGACGCATCGATCACTCACCGAGAACGCGACTTTCACCTTCGTGCATGCGCCCAAGACAGTCTAAATCGAGGTTGTCGTTTCTCCAGAATCCGTATCCGGAAAATCAAGCATTCAAGACTCGATCAGCTGATCACCAACCATCATGTCCCGATTAGGAAGTCAAACATTCAAGAGCACCAGCGTTCTTTGTCCCGCCGCGATCAGGAGGTCAAGCATTCAAGAGAACCAGATGGGCAATCCTTTTGTTTGAAGACTGGGGTAGATATCCCCAGTAGATTACCAAGTTGACCAGTGTTGATATTCTCGTCAACCAAGATTTTCGAGTTAAAGCCGTCACAGCGGGAATATTCCGGAAGCGTCACAAAGAAAACTTGATCATATTTATTGTATAGTAGACAAGATAGTTACATATCATTCTCAGTGTCCAAGTACCGAAACTATAGAGTGGATTTGAAATCGAAGAGATAAAAGAGATTGACGGGGTAGAGAGGGCAAGGCAACGAATGGAATCAATCCAGACACCGTGCGCGCTCGATATTCAAACAAACCACCCAGAGAAATACGCCGCGTCGGGGTCTTCATCCGTTCCGTTGATTCCATCCCCGCGAAGAGTCTTGCATAACTGAGAAAGGCTCAGAATGCGGGAGGGGGGTTGATCCATCAACTGACGGCAACAGGGAGTCGTATAGGTCATGAAACGCGATTCCAACCCGGCCATACGCAGCGCGGCGAGGAGCCCTTCTTTGTCCTGGGGTAGAGTCTGCATCAAAGTGGGGAGTAAAATCCCTTCGCTAGACCTCAGAGGGCTGGTCTTCATGCGACGCTCGAGGTCGTTTTGAAATGCTTTCTCCAGGCATGGGCCACAATGTAGGTGGAGACAAGGTAGGCTTTCAAAGGGTAATTCAGCTACTCGAATTGGACGGTGGTAAGAACATACAAGAACGGGTGAGAAGCGAAGTTCCCGCATGTTGAACACTTGATTTCCGACCGTAAGATATCCAATATCTAGCAGTTGTTAGAGGCTGATCCACCAAGGCGCAAAAGGCTCATACCTCGTTGAAGCTTGTGATACCTCCTCCTAAGCGAGACTTCAGCGAGTGCAATTCAAGAAGCCGAAACCCCATCTAGAAGAAAACAGATGAGCAATCATGGCGCCGATGAAATACAAGGGAGAAACCCACCCCGGCAACAGTGCCTCGGTGTGGGCTGTCGCCGTAACTGTCTGCCCAACGCTGACAGAGGGCAACAAGTTCATCGGCTTCGGTCCTTGCCAAAGGCTGCGGTGCTTGGGTCTCGTCTTCGACAGGAGCTTCAAGGAGTAGCCCGTTATTGAAGAGAAATAAAGATGCACTCTCAAGCGCGTCAGAGGTGAATCGAGACAGAGAAGAACCCATGATGAAGCAACTGGTGCGTCACCTTGGATTTTATATGCTACTGAGAATGTGTCTTTGAAGTGCCGCCAGTCGACCTTTCAAAGGGTTAGCACAAAGAGATAACAGCGCAAAGGCTGAGATACCTTTGTGATTAGGCCGCATGTCCGTTGAAAGGAAACTGATGTACGAATCGGGACCTGAAAGCTTGGTTACGGTGGTTGACAATGAAAGGCAATAGAGGATTCAAGAGGCGAATCGGAACGGAATTAAACCATGGTCGACCAACTAGGAAAGCATTGTGCGTTGAAACAGATCGAGTTCTAAGGGGCAAATTGGGTCAGCGAAGCCAAAGTGCATAGTTGCGGTTCAGAATTTCCGGATATATGGGGTCTTCTTCGAGATGGGGATACGGCAATTGTCGGTCGCGAGTTGTTGCCTTCACCGGACTCGTTTTGATTGGTACAGGTTAACACGACCTGCTTTGTTGATTACAGGCCAGATCGATAGCCAAGGGGAACGCGGGAAGCAGCCCTAATTGGTAACATAAGCCTCGGCAAACGCCGAGAAAACCCGTCCGTTCTTGAATCTTTGTGCTCGTTGAGCAGTTGAATTAGTTGCCCAACTGAAAGTCGTTCGTTTCTCTGCGTATATAAGGCGAGTCTCTTCTGCCACTAGACCTTAGAACAATAATGTCTACCCCTCAATCTGATCACGATCACAACTTGCCCCAGTCAAATGACCCACTTTCCGCACCCGCCACCCCGAACGATGATCCTATCCCGCCACGAAATGACCCACTTTCCGCACCCGCCACCCCGAACGATGATCCTATCCCGCCACGATGGGATGCACACAATCTACCTGAAGCGATAGAGGGCTTACGATCCTGGGCTATGGACCTTTGTAATCGTGAAGGCAATGCTGACTTGATGAACGAGGTAGGCCCATACGCTAGCATTCCCCTGTCACTCGCTTATGATCGTGATAGACTATTCCGACATTTGCAACCCATGCTGCGGAGCTTTTGACAGACATACACAATCAACTGGCCGCTTGTGCTACTATAGACAAGGTTCGTAGTACGCTATCCGATGCTTTGAGTGACTACTCACAAATGGTAGGTGTGGAACTCCATCTACCAGAGCGTGGTCTGCAAGGTCTGCCGTGCGCCGGCCAAGTTGCCCGTAGTGTAAGTCGATCTGAATTGGCTATACTCCATAACTCATGCCCCTTGAATGTGCCAGGACGGGTTGTGGTCACATCTTTTGTGCAAATTGCTTGCGTAACGACCTAGATCGCCAGGTCTTTCTTGCCATTAGATCGCTCGGCTTTCCCACATGCTCCAATCCTGGCTGGCAGATGACCAGGATTATCTACGCAATGCTTCCCTTCGAGTCTCATGATCAGCTCTTACATTTTGAAGGCTCGGCAAGAGCAATGGGTTTCACTCTCCCAAACCCTCTGTCCACGTACACCTGCCCCGACCTGCGTTGCGGCCAGATTCTCCTCACCACCCCGTGCCATGTGAAAGTAATTGACGATGTCTGCAGAAGAATCCACGGCGAGGCTGACATGGACACAGACCGAATGTCTGGGTTCCGTGGACTCTTTCCCATTTAACGATTCATCGATATCTACTGTATTTTACCGAGTTCGAGAATTCTTTGAGTCTATGATAATTGATCCCTTTATCGAGCCGAATGTGACAGTATCAAATGGAGTGAATCAATTCCGAGTCTTTCTTGCTTCTGATGTACCTTGCTCGTGCGCGAGACATGGCCTGACGGTGTCTAACACCGTCCAACTCAAAGGAAGGTCTAAAGGTGGCCATTTCCTTTACCCTTACGCCTATTCCAGACTTAAACACGATGCACGATCAGCCAGCGAGATCAACCCAACTCGCACCGCCTGTTTCTACCTTGAATCCAGAATTGACACTTATGGTAAATATCGAGGTCAATCAGGATAATCAGTGGCGAATATGGAGATAATCTACGAAGCTTTGTCCTGGGGCATTCCGCCCCATTTATAGGCAAGTTGAAAACCAAACACACCATGAGGAGATTAGTTCAATCGTGCGTAACTGCTTTGTCGTCCATACTCAGTTTCACGAACCACCTTTCTTTGATCTGGACCCTTGGTATATAAGCGCCAGCGTTGATGGCGAACATCATCCTGCCACACATCCTCGAGTCACCGTGATTTCCGTGATATGACTGACTCTAACCCACCCGGACCTCCCCTTCTTAACGAGGACCACCCTTCCTTCGATTCTGACCCAATCAGACCTTCTCATATCGAAGGGCACTCTCCTGCCGATTCTAACCCACCACGAACTGTTCTTCCTAACGAAGGACACCCTCCCCCCTTCTCCGATGGGCTCAATTCCGGTCCTTTGGCCGTACAACCAGAGGACGATGTTCCAAGACAGCTGGATGAGGCACTCACCTTTATCTTGGGTTGGGTGAAAGATATCAGAAATATGAAGACCGACACACTCAGCCCGGAGGTATTGGTCCTCCCAACTTTTGCTTTCACCTCGATTTGATCATGGATATGATGTAGATTCGGGCTCGCATACAGAAGCGGATCCAGGATGTTTTGACTGCGTTATTATCTGCTTCTCGAGTCGGTGCGGAGCTCAGTGGCATAGCCCATGTGAGTGAAGGCCAGTCGACATAGATTCTCTCTTATCACGGATGTCAATAGACATGGGATGCCTCCGCTCTGCGTCAAATGAGGTGTCCCGCCTGCGAAGGACCATACAAGCGCCCACTCAAGTGAGATCCGACATCTTATCTTATCTTATCTTATCTTATCCTTCGTTAGGCTGCGTTGCAAACACCTTTTCTGTGAAGAGTGCATCGCTGATGCCTTTGAGCAGCAGTTCAAAGAAAACGCATCACACAAGTTTAGTACGGATATACTTTCTAAAACGGATGCTGAAAAGTTCCTCAATACCCTCTCGGTGTATGATAAAGCGTGTGTCGAGCTCCTTCTCCGTTTTTTCGGAGCATGGCGTGGGGCAGCTTTTATGGAGGATATCATGAAGTACCATTGCCCTTCTTGCCTCGAGAAGGTGGTGTCTCGGCCCGAGCTTGTTGATTTTATTGTACCCGAGGGTTACGGCGCCACCGTTTTAAATAATCTGTTTCTAGATCCCAAGAACTTCGCCTAGTACTAGCTGATTCCAATTCAATGTTCTATTATATGTCGTTTGGATCCTGTAAGAGAACTTGAAGAAGCAAGATAAGACGACCAGAGGGCACATCAAATAATGGGGGATGAATACCTACTGGGCTCGTGGTCACCAACTTCGCCCACCATCACTAATTCCTCCGTTTTAGAGGGCGCGATGCAAGATTCCTAAAAGCCGATTGTTGCCGTTGGGTAATGATTAATGAACCACGATGATGAGTGGAAGCGTCCCTACTGTGATCACGGCTTTTCGTTGACATCATTCACCGATCAAACAACGCGGTACTATGTTTTGACGAAAATAAGTTATGTTATTGGTATAATTATACAAGTGAAGAGTCAATTCTGGGTTAAATACGAGATCAAGAGAAATATGTTAAATAAGGATGACTCGAAGAGACGACGACTAGATATGGCAGCTGTAGACCCAAATATAAATATGTGTTAGTTTGAAGAAGTGGCCGTCCGAATGAGAAGTTGGTTTGAAGATGGGTTCACCATTTCACCATTTGAGGATTGGTAATGGGAATAACCTGAAGAAATATTTACGATCGGGAGGGGTGTAGTCGGATAGGGTACCAGCAACCGCGCCATTGTTGCAGAATGATGTCAAGGAAAAGATTTTGTTAGGGGGTCCGTCGATGAGATGGTGACAACAAGGAGACCTGTAGGATGTGAAAACGAAAACGAGGCCTGGCTCGACCTGTTCCATAATCCGTAAGGCTTTTTGAAACCCAATTTCGGTGTCTTCAAAGCCGTCAATCAGCTGCTGGGCTGACATACCGTTAGGCAATGTGGTGGTGCGGATGCGACGTTCGAGTTGTGGTCGCCAAAGCCTCTCAAGGCACCTTCCACAGAAGATATGATCACACGGCAAACTGGAGGGATAATCAGAAAGGTGAGGGAAGAGGGAAGAGAGAGCGTACACGTATGGATCTCGACATGGAATGCCGCAGATCTTACATTCGACTTGGGACTTAATAGCCTGCATTTCCTAGGGGAGAACTAATTTAGACGAATATCGGGAATAGATTAAGGTTGTATTACCTCTTCATGGCGGTCCAGGCTCTGACGTAGCACATCTATCTGACGCACAAGAGACTTCAGAGTTTGCCCCATCTATATTAATGATAATCAGTGCACGCCAATAAAGATGAAGGGAGATCAGACCGCGTGAATGGTGGCAGCAGAATCCGTATGCTGGAGGGATTCCCATTGCTCAATAGTATGGACGGAATCCCGAGCGCCGAAAAGAATGGGTACGAGAGAGAGAATGAATGAAGGGTCGATTTGTTCAGTGGGAGATGTTGAAACATCGAGCTCGTCGAGGTCAATAATAACGGGTTGATGCGAGTCCTTGCTGGAAGATGGGAGGTTGGGAGGAAACGAGGCGGTGGGGTTGGGCATTGTAGTCGATGCGATAGATGGATGGGTGAGTTGTGCTGCTCCTCGGATATTCGAGCAGCTTTAAATACCTGTCAAGAGGTCGAGATGTGTGGCGAAGCAAATGAAATAATATTGCTCAGACAATGGGCATGAAAGCAAAGTCAAAGACTTACGACCTGAACTGCATGTACACGCCCACGGTTGTGTCCGTCGCATCGCGTCAAATGGCCGATGAAAGACTCCTTTGTGTGAAGTGTCGTCATCGTGGTTCACTCCCTTTGTCGATGAATGTGTTCGGACTCACTCCTTGAATCGTGGTATGAACTTTCTTTGTTTCGAGTGGGAGGCGAAGACCTATCCTGGATGGCATTCGCCATCGTGTTCACTTCCTTTACCGGAGAACGTCATGGTATCTCCTCTTCCTTTGTCGGTCGACATATTCGTATCCTTTGTGCGTGAACGTGTCTAGATTCACGAATCGCCGCCGTCGTGTTTACTTCCCTTGTCGGTCAGCATATCCTTACCCTCGATTATGATGCACATGCGTCAGTTCCTTTGTGTCGAACGAGCGGCGAAAGACTTACTCCGTATGGCATTTGCATCATGGAAATTCCTCGTTTCTTTCAGATGTGTCGGTTCTTGCATTCCTTTCTCGTGTTAATGAGTGTATGAAAAATTATACGGGTACGCTGACGCGTTCGTCAGCATATCCGTACCCTCGATTATGGTGCACATGCGTCAGTTCCTTTGTGTCGAATGAGTGGTGAAAGACTTACTCCGTGTGGCATTTGCCAGTGTATCCGCTTCCTTTGTGGATGCACGTCCTCGTTTTCTTTCAGATGTGTCGGTTCTTGCATTCCTTTCTCGTGTTAACAGGGTATGCGAAAGTGTATGGGTACGCTGACGCATTCGTCACCATATTCACTCCTTTGTGTTGGCCATTTCCCTAAAGGTTAGTACAGCTGGTCTTTATCATGAAGACCTACAGAAACGAATTCGCTATCAACGGGAGCGCCACTCCGATAGATCGGGAAAGGGCAACGAAAGAGAATCTGCTCCGTTCAAAGGGAGAAAACATCATGCGGTACACGCACTCTGAGTTCTCCACATGAACGGAGATCCAAACTCCTTCATGTATCCGGATCCGAGCCCACTGGCAGGAACATGCACGAGGTGATGATATCGAGCTGCATCGATCAACACTTCCATTTGCGGTAAAGTCGCAGAGCGCCCAAGGAAAAGGGATTCTATATTCCATTTCCACGAATGACCGCCAGTGATGCACACTGCGTGAAAGGCAGAATGGAGGGAAGAAAGGGAAAAGATCAAACACTGATTAACGAACCTTCGGACCAAGACCGTGACTACCGCAATATGGGATTGCTCGATGGGAGCGGATGACAGGAGTTCATGGATGAAACGAGGTAGGGATACCCCCTCGTTTCACTCGTGACTTCCTACGTTCGAGTGCGAATTCCTATGTAGGATTGATTGATTGAACATCGAAAAGTAATTGAATTTAGTCAACAATGGGAGAGACCTTGCGCCGATACGTCTTCTCCCAAGTCGACTTTTCTACAGCGGAGGGCTTTCCCTCCTTAGATCTGATGATCAGATAACGTCCCTGCTGTATCTGCTGTCCCCATTCCGCAGGCTCCCATAGAACATCGGCGCCATCTACCGCAATTGCCATCCAAACTTGGCATTGCTTCGTATTTGAGATCCAATGGACAAAGAAATCGCCCTGTTGAATTCCAGGGAAATGATCACCCTTGGGGGGGGTAGCAAGTCGGCTCGGCGTATTGCATTCATACCATGGCACAATAACGCCCTCCTTTTGCATACGATCTTCCTTTCGCATGCGGTGCGAATGACGGGCCATCACCTATGCGCTTTGTCAGTGAAGCCAGGCAAATTCAATACACGAGGGGCTGACTGGAGGAGAAGCCGTCAAAATCATTTCGGTGCTGCTTTCGAGTTCTTTGAGCTAGGCCTCATGGTAATTCATGAAGGGATTACGTACCGTTTGGGTGTTGAAGTGGATTGCATCTGGTTTTCGGACCTGCACAGCGTTGAAAGTGGGAACAAAGTAAGGGTAGGGAGGGACGTACGGATTATCATTGGTGTTTCGAGACCTTTCATCTTGTTCATCTCCTTGATCGTGCTCCGTAGAGATCGGGACAGAGACGGTAGAAGGTGGCTAGGAAGTCTCGTCAAACCCTCTGTCAATTCTGAACATAGGGTATACGGTACTGTGAAATTCTGAAGACGAGTTACCTTCCCCCACTGTTCTCGATTGCGAAGAGAAGGGATGATGCATTGAGCATTGTTACCATCGATTGGAGTGTGCATTTGAAACCAGAACTTTGAGGCATCCATGTCGTTAAGATGAAAGGCCAGCGACCGCGTTTTCGAGCCTCATGTGCGTGGTTTTAAATCCCGAACGCCGGGTTCTTTCATCGACTTCTTGGGCTTTCGTGAAAGAACAGTAGATCAGCATTCAACACGCAAGCCCATTGCTTCGCGCATATAAGGAGAGCTTTTCACTTGACCGGGACCATCAGCAAAC
Organism: Pluteus cervinus; assembly: GCA_004369065.1. Taxonomy (NCBI): domain Eukaryota; kingdom Fungi; phylum Basidiomycota; class Agaricomycetes; order Agaricales; family Pluteaceae; genus Pluteus; species Pluteus cervinus. Next base: position 58,383 of record ML208436.1, read on the forward strand.
TCTCACTTACAGTTCAAACTCCCACTTCCAGTCATTCGTATTCCAATATGCCTGCTTGTCGACCCCATGGCAAATCCCGCTCCTCTCCATATACTGCTCCCCCTGCTCGACGTTTGTTGCGCATCGCCACACGAGACGCAAGGGTTCTACAAAGAGGTTGTCACCCCCATTCGTCGTCTATCCTTCCCTCTGCTCAACCAGAGCCTCCTCAAAACCAACTTGTTCCGGCCTTGTTTCCGAACGGAGACGTGCCATCAGATCAAGAAGAGGCGCTGGCCACTCTCCAAGCTTGGATTGCGGAGACGAAAGCTACCGGAGGATTAAGTGATGCTGTACGTACCACCAACAGCCCGAATACGCTCTTGCTGAAACTTTGCAGACGGCCGGCGACTTTGAAGAATGTTCTCGCAGGTTGCTGATTGATCTTCAGGATCTTCTCCAGGCGGATTACCAAGCCAAACAAGTACGTCCGAACATGTTCGTCATGCTACGCATCGCTAATTCACTTCCGCCATTCTAGGTCCGCAACGCCATCCTAGGCACGCTCGAATGTAGCATTTGCTTAGAGACGTTGCAAACCCCTTTGATGTAAGAATGTGCCCTTCTGTCGCATCGTGCCTATCCTTATTCAATGGGCTCTCATCTAGTCTTTTGTGTGGCCACAGCTTCTGCGAGAAGTGTTTGTGTAACGCGTTCAAAGCAAGCTTCGAATCCGAAGCCAAGGCCAAACTATCTGGTCTCTTGCCCGACATCGCCTCGGAGGTGGCTGTCCAGCAATTCCCAATGACCGACGCGCGCCTCTTTGGAACCTTCCTCCACATCTTCGTGAAATGGCAAGGCGCAGATTTTGTTCGCGAGATGAGGAAGTATATGTGTCCTATCTGTAAGCGGTGTGTCCGTTCTAAGCCCAAGGTCTCCAATGTCCTTTCGAGGCTTTCTACGACTATGCAAAGCACAGGACCAGAGGAGCGCCACCCTCTCTTGGCGAGATTGTTTGTTGACTTGACACCGTTTGAAGAGGATTAGTACTCGTCGTCTTATCTATAAATATGGCTCCTAATTATTGGAATGATTTCTCTGGATTCTTTGCCCGCAATCTATATATTTATCAATGCGTTCGTTATTGTGTTTGAAATATAAGTACAAAAAGCTTGTGAAAGGAGCAAGTCCCCCAATCATCCGATGAGCTTGGCGTTCTTTCATCTTGTCCCAAGACCCGACAAGGTGCAAAGGTGGCGGAAAAGCTCTCAGCCGCTAATTAGCCAATAGTTGATAGAAAGATGATTATTTGAGTTATTGTACATGGTATTAGGCACGGAACATGACTTGTATTATCTACAGGACGGTCGTGGCGTGAAGCGAAGAGATCAAGATAAAAGAGCACGAAATTACGAAAATCAATACCACTCACCACCGCCAATGCTCGGAGTTCATCGTCATGACGTCGTCGTCCTGATCTTCCATCATTGGTCCAACTCCCCGGTTCGAAAGAGTGTAGGCCGACAAAAAGGAAAACGTACAGAGGACGAATTAGCGGGGGGAGTTGGTGTAGTCATGTCGTCATCGGTGTTGTGGGTGGGATGCTGGGTTCCGGTTCTTTGAAGAAGGCGATAGGGCAAAGAGGGCGAGTTCAGCGAACATCAGAACAGCCTGAGCAAAAGACGATTGGACGCAGCCTGACTCAGCGTCACGTGGCCTTGGTTCATTGCGTACGTCCCTTGCTGAGTCTGGAGGCCGTTTCTACAGTATACTGTATCTCCATCGGTCTGACCTCAGGTGAGTTTCCTTCCAATCTTCTCTCACCAACACTTTACTTCGATGGCAATGATGCCTGCTCGATCCCAACTCATGGGAACGGCTTGCAGAGCCCCTTTTTTCGTATGCGTTTACTTTAAATTTCTTCCTCGTCTCTTTTGTGCTCTCCGAAAACAAGCGTCGAGACTAATCCGATATTTTGCCTTACGCTCTCTCATCCTAGGCTCGAATCCCAGCCTCTATTCTTGGTTGCTTTACACTCGCCGGACTAGACTAGGACAGGTGAGGAGCTGCTGGGCGACTGTATCTGTTATTGTCGGTCGTCTAGGACCCACTTCTAAAATCGCAGGCATCTCCACGTCGATGTTCTTCCGTTCTTTTTTGTTCATCTTTACTTCTCCATCGACGATGACCGTGGCCGGCCACCTACACAGCACGAATAACCTACATCCAGATTGGAACGAGGAGAACATAGCTAGGGGGACGACTGATGATAACTAAATTTAAAGTTCGTATCCTTTCTTCTGTTCTTTGTCCTCCCCTTCCTTTACCTTCAACATTGCCTTGTATTTCTATGTATTTTTCGCTCTTCTTTCCCTTCGGGCCTCTTCCAAAGAGGAGATTTACGTTGCACTCCTTGAAAGTCGGAACCTAACTTAGCTTTTTCACTAGTTCGTATCACTATTCTCCTTGGCGATTTCCTCGGGTTCGACAGCCCCTTCTCTTTGTCCTTCTCTCTTCCCCACTTTCCCGACATCCATCCACTTGTCATTTGGTCAATCAATCTGTTCGCGACAAGACCCAGTTTTGTTGACTTTACATTACGGGTTTGTTCTTTTTAGGTCTGTGTTTTACTTAGTAGCCGACTCGGACTACGACGACGACGGAAGACACCGCAACCACCAGGGCACATCAACCTCGAGTCCTTCCGCAACGCAAAGGCGCAACCCTATGTTGTGCCATCATCTCCGACTTCGCTGTCAGTACGACGGCGACCACAGCCCGGTAATGCCGATGATTATAATGCTCGTTCTATCTAGATTACTTGTTGTATGGTTAGTACCCATAGCCGCCGTTCTAACGAACGTGAACCCTCCCCTGTATTCACTCGTACTCTATTAATATGAATTAAATGCACCCTTTTCCCTATTAAATAATGTCCTGTCAACAAGACGCGGAAGCGTGTGGAAAGGGCAAATGATGTGTATTTGGTTGTTAAATACATGAAGATACGGACTCTAAAATTACGGGAAAAGGATGATACGCCCTAACTGGTGGACAGTCCGTACATTATCCAGAGTCGCGGTGGACGCGCACAAATCTCGGTTACCTAGCTCTTGGAGATTATCAGTAACAAGTTCAGATACGGAGTATGAGGCTTACGCGATCTAAAGAGCGAACCACGATGCACTCCTGACCAATAGCAGCAGGTGTATATGTATAAGATGCAAAATGTGAGACGATATCTGAGGTAAGAAGTACGTGAGACTCTTCAAACTTGTTATAACATAGCCAAGTGTTGAGATGGAGGATCGTGGCGTATGGATCGAGGAACTGGTGGAAAAGGTCGAGTGACTTGTACTGTTTGACCACCAGAAATGGTTCTAGCACGAGATTCTTAGTGGGCGGCTCTCGAGTTTCATGGCGGCGGCGATGGAGGAAAACCTCCTGAATCTGTCCTGCTCTAAGAGCAGGATTGTCAGGAGTTCGAAAGATGACAAAGGAATTACCCAGAGCCTTCTGCGTCTTGCAACTGTTGTAAATACCGCCACCAATCCGAATCCTGCGGAGGGTCTGGCGTTCCTGCAAGAGAGGGACTTTATCTTCGTACATGTCGTCATGACGGACATATTCGAAGGCATTTGGGATGTTCGTATATGCCAAATTTACCCTCACAAGTAACTTATCGTAAAGGGCGGTATCCAATGGAGTGCGCTTGTCTTCATCCATCACGAATTCATTACCAACCGTAGGTGATGCAACCCCTGACTCGCCACTGGCGTACTCTGCCGATCGAAGGCTGAAGGATAAGACATCCGAAAGGACTGTCCCGATTGAACTAGAGAGAAAGGTTTTCCGGAGCTCTCCTAGAAATCCTTCGTATCCTTCGCCAGGCGGTGCCTTTAATGTGGTGAGGAGGGCGCGAAGATTACTGCCACGACAAAATGACTTGAGAAAGGTTATTTCCATCTGATCTACTGACGTGAGTGAGAGCTGGTTTCAAAGCGAATTTGACATACTTGGCTTGAAGTTTTTCTTGAAGCGACCCATCACACCGTTGTATCTCTCGAAAGGGAAGGACCACCAAGCGTGGACAGGTCCAAAGCGAGCTAAGCATTCGGTGAGATGAAGGGACAGGTGGTGGTTGGGAACAAATTGATGATCGGGGAAAAGGTCCTTGAGTCCTTGGAGATAGCGAAGGATATGCATCGAGTAGATCCCGACACGAGTTGAATTCATTGATCTTCTTGAGGCGTGTTCGACGGCAATGATGAGATCAAGGAAATTGCGCAATAGCTTCTTCTCTCGATCAGTTTCTGCATGTGAGCCCCAGAGCCGAACCAACGTAATGACCATGTTGACCGTACAGACAGTACGCCAATGATCTGCTTTGAGTTTACCATGAGATGGGTGTCCAAAATTACGAGGTGGTCGTTCTATCCACGAAGGGAGTGTTGTTCGGGTGATATCACCCTGGATGACGCCAATGATTTCGGCGCCAATAACAAATCCATCAGCAGAGTGATCTTCCTGGGCTGGTAACTCCTCTTCATCGGCACCTGGATCTTCCCGTCCGTCTTGGCTCGTTGTAACATCCGGAATTCGGATATCGGGTTTGGCCCCTTGTTCGACGTGATACTAATCAAGCAATGAGTAACCAACGGTGACATGGACACGAGGTAGCCTCACTTACCCATTTCATAAGGGTCTCGGCCCAGGCTGTTTTCGTCTGATCCGGCAAGATATCCACCCCATTCTTCCGCGCGACAGCCAGAAGATAACCTTTCCTCGGGCGGGTAAGGGTAGTTATCGACTTAGTGATAATACCACGGACGACACTGGCGAGCTCGGCTGCTTGTCTCTTTGCACTGTGAGGTTGGAGTGTCCGGCTCGCCTTGTCCTTGATATTCATATTCCAAACTCTCCTGCAATGGTGGGCCAATTCTCCAAGGAACAAATTATGCATTGCATCCAGGACGGTATACTGAAGTGGGTCCCAATACGGGAGGCGCAATAATTCGGACCAGCGGACACCATAGCTATCTTCGATTCGCTTGCGCTCAGCCTGGGTCGTACATTTAAGCCAGGCAGTGGCATGACGAAGGTGTTCCGAGTACGAATGTTTTGGAGGTAATATGTTAATCTGTTTTATGTCCTTTTTCTGTTGACGGCAGAAAGAGCAGAACAGATTTGACGAGTGGCCAACGAATCCAGCGGCTTTTCGTGCAGCGGGGAGATCACAAACGAGTGGTAGAATTGCGCCTCGAGCCAGAGCGCCAAACGAAGACAGACATGTGCGAGAGACAAAAAATCCGGTGTACCAAAACTGAAGAAAGGTCGTAACGAGAGGCTCGAGGACTTTGTTGATTTGGTGGAGGGAGGGTTCGTGAGGTCCTGGGATAACACCGACAAGGTAAACGTTCTCGAGTCGATATCGTAGGTGTGGAGGAAGATTTAAGCAAACCATGTACATAACCCCACTTGAATAGCTACGACCTGCTTGCTTATTACCATAGGGGTTGAACCAGTCGATGAATAGACTGAACATGAGGTGGTATGTCTGGGGAGGGCGCTCTGAAAACGGGCGACCGTCAGGACCTTTGAACCCTCGAATAGCTGAGGCACCCCATATATCACCGTCGTCATCGAGTTTATCCCATGCTGCGTTCAGATGCTCTTCGACACCCTCTCGGTTTAAGAGGCGCCCTAGCCACGATTGAAAAGTCTGAAAGCCGAAGGTTTTGCGGGGTTGCTGCAACTCGCGATTGGTTAGAGGTTTTTCCGCCTTCTGAGGTTTGGTGGATTTGCGTTTTTTTGGCTGCGGTGTGTCGTCTTTGACAGATAGCCTCGGGTCTGCAAGGACAGCACCACAAACCTTCCCCAAATCCCGAGAAGTACAGTGCCAGGGCGAAGTATCAGGGTGGTAAAGAGCAAAACAATCGGGACAGCAGACGTAATCGATAAAGTCTGGGTCAATATCCAGCGTCTTCCGTGCAGTTCGTATGTCGTGAGGTAGATCCCTTAGCACGTCTCGCTGTTCTCCATTCAGAGTTTGAGCACGATTGGAAAAGAGAAACGCGCCCGTCAAGGCCACTCGGAAGGCTGAAAGAATGATGGACGTGTAAGGTCGCGAAACCCCGGCTATGTTCTCCAAAAGAACGACGACAAGGATGGAAACCAGGATGAAGGGTTGACTCTGGCCGGCGAAGAAATCTAAAGTGCACCGACGGTGAATTCAAAGATAAAAAGAAGGGACGAAGAGAGATAATTACGTTGGGTTTTCGGGGCAACGACGTAAATGCTTGGATCGCCGACCGAGGAAGGGGGATAGGCTTGTTGGACAGCGCTGTAGCAGTGTCTGAGCCACTGCAACCTGAGTTCATCATCTAACCGATCAAGTTCTCTTCTGAGTCGTCCCATCAGGCCAAATTTGCGCTGGGTGAGTATGTGGCCCCCTTCCAGAGCATTGACTCTGTGGATCGCGCTTTGAACCCACTTGTAATGTGTTAAGTACTTGACATTATCCTCGCTGGTAGCTAGAGGCATCGGCGGGAGTTGGCCAAGATACTCTGGTTTCCCTTCAAATTGTAGTAGAAGAGGATGAGCGTTGAAGGTATTGAATTCAATGTCCACGGTTGATGTAATGCTAGACAACCGATTGAGTTGTTTTTCTGTATCCTATGTTATGGTCACACAATTGTCAGATCTAGGTATCATGAACACGTACTTGTACTCGAGGCGCTGGCGCCGGTGCCTCACGATCATCTTGTGGCACTGGAAGGGTAGTTTCGGGGACTTCGGAGTCTGTTGGAAGAAGATCTCGAGGACGGACAGGCACTCGATCTGAGCGCTCGGTTTCACGGAGGGTCGTCGCTAGGACAATTTTCTCCTTATTGGTTCGTCGATGCTGGCGGGCAATTTCAGGCTTTTGCCACGCGCCCTTTTCGTGTTCACCGGTGACCGGATTTGGGCGCCCCGGCCCAGACAATTCGCAATCAGTGCACGTGCACCAATCTCTTCTCGCCATAATTGGAAAACAGGGGAGGTCAAGGTCAAGGGAAATTGGGAGGAACAGCACATACGTCCAAAACCTACCAGTATTTATTGGTCTCCCATCTTCAAAGAGGATTGTAGCAGGGCATGAAGCATTGACGAAGGCCCAAAAGGAATCCTTTGATGATTTCAATCGGTAAGCGTCAAAGCGTTGAACGATTAGGGTGCCAACTGAAAGAAGTCTGCCTGACGAGATAACCTTCCTTTGTTTTCCATTTCATCAGGCGCTCCCAATCACGCGTACAGTTCATGATCCGCTTGAGCTCTAAGGCATAACTTCCGAGATCTGAAACCACCTTGCAATGGATCTGAGGCACAGCAAATAAATAAATAAATATATAGGGGATCATCGTGAATATAATTACATGTTCACTATACTAATACTAGGGCTGAACCTCAAGTTCACCGTGTACACGAACCCGATACAAACACGTCAGTTCATGGCCCCAGTTGCTCCTAACTTCGACGATTACTTGCGAAAAACTGACTCTTCCTCGTAATATCGGCTCGAAAACCGGGAAAGTTTGAACGTTGTCCGAGTGAGATATATTGTAGGATAAAAAAGAGATGGGCAACGTGGCGAGGCCACCAGTGATAGAGGGAGTAGACCCCTCAATGGGTCGTATCAAGCCATAGAGATCAGCCTTAAGTGCCTCGAGCTCCCGAGAATTATTGGAATCAACTACGCCCCAGACGATAACCTCGCGCGGAGCCTGCAAAGTGCGTGCAGCTGACAATGCCAGTTCCTTTGCAAGGTGATCGATAGTGATATGAGAAATGCGAACTCTCGCCGCAAGAGAGATACCAAGTTGAGACGGCACCTGCGTAAGCCAGCAGCCCCCAATGCGGATATCATCGTCAAGGGCAACTGAAGGAGGATTTCCCGGGACGTTTATGCCGTCGATGAGTAGCGGTGGGGTGGTTAGTTCATCAACGATCGTGCCACCTGCATAACGAAACGCAAAGTCTGGTCGGGCAATGTGATCACGGGAAAGCCGAAAGACGGCTTCTTCCAAAAACATAATTCGGTGCTGAAGGTCGAGGTATTCTGAATGAACTTGGCTCGAGCAGCGCAGATTACTAAAGGCTGGAAGAAGATCTATGAGACGAGAAGGAGAGAGGGAGAGTGCTATCAAGCCGATGATGGGCGGAAGAACCCAGAAGGAGGTCCAAGGGGGGAAAGGGCGGGTTTTTACATCGAGAGTTGGCTTGGAGATGTGCTCTCGGTACGAACGGTCCACCACCTGTGGATAGTTCGAATCTGTGGTTGATATGTGAGGTTAGGGAGGCCTTACAACGGGGACTTGTAGCTACCTAGACTTGGTGCCTTGGCATGGCAGCAGCATGAGGACAAAGCAGAAGGTGAACAAAATGCGACGTACCGCACTGACCACTTGAGAACGCGAATGTTCGCGGTAAAAGCGGGTCGGATCGAAACGAGACTCTTGCATTTTGTGTGAGATGGGAGAGACAAGAATGTTGGGCCTTATAACGAAAGATATGGTTGATTCCTTTTTCAAAGGGTTATGAGTAGCCGTGATCACGACTCTAGGCTATGAGCAATTATTTAATTAAGGATGACAATGGATGCCCTCAAAGGAATAACCACGCTTTTGAAGTGAGGTACTTATAATGACGATAGGGTTTGGCGCTTGCAATATCATGTGACAACGCTGATGGCGATCTCGGCCACTGTCGAAACTTCTTTTACCATACCTCCTTTGTATCATGTTCTTATTATTTAGGTTCGACGTCTGCCAGAATACTTCGCCCTCGACACCCATCTTCCAACTATGCAGGTAGGTCCATGGGCTCCATCGGTGATTAAGCTGACAATTCTGTCAGGACGCAGCGCTTGCCACCCTCAAGAGCAGTGTGGAGAGTTTGAGATCTGGACGATATAGCGTCCAGTCTGGTGAGGTCGTCTTTCATGAGAGCACCTCTTTACGCGATCTTCTCGAGGATCTTCATGCCCTCCGCCTTGGCAATCGCCTCGCCGAACTCCAATACTGTCCAGTTTTCGACGATGACGCGGCCGAGCGTTTCCGTCAAATGACCGTACCCTCGCAGTGGCGAGAGAACACGCGACTTGACGATATATTGGATATCTTCGTATTCTGGTCGCAAATGAAGCCACCTGTTCACTCCTCAACCTTCGACACCCCTACCACAGAACTGATTGATTTAGATGTCGTCGATATTCGAACTCTATCAGGCGACTTCCGAGCATGCGATTGTGCTTCTGCTTTCAAATTTCTAGAGTATGGTATCAACCGTTTGACTGATCAGATGGATAACCAACAAAACACATTTGCGAAGCTTAAGCTTGACCAATACACGCAACTACCCCAGAGGCACGCGACGAAACATAAAGTAAGGTATTCTTATCGTGTCTTCTCCTCAAAACGTATTCATTCAGCTTATTAGCGGGATTTACAACACACAATAGACGACCTTGTCGCCCGAGTGTCAAAAATGGAAATTACTCTTCTCGGCCTCCAGAACCCAAGTCCTGACACACTCCCGTCAACCTCTGGTGCGTATCGAATCCCTTCTCTCGCTTTCGCTGTACCTCGTTGATCACATTTGTTAGGCTTCTTCGTCGGGATCCCAGGGGAGATTCAACACCTGCGAGAAGTCATCGATCGACAGCACAAGTCGATGGATGAACAGATTCATTGCATTTCGCGCCGTGTAGAGCTGTTGGAGGAAGACCAAAGCGCATCAGATGCTCATCGTGAACTCCTTGCTCGACGGCAAGATGAATTGGATCGGGATTTGACGCAACTGGGCTCCGAGGCGTTGACCTTGGATGAATGGAACCAAGGTTATCACGGTATACAAAATTATGTCGAGGACAGCCTCGCCACTGTTGCTCTGAACAGCGTCACTTATCAGAGCAGAGGTGTTAGTGGTCTGGATCCAACTTTTGGCACTGCTACAGTAAGCTCGACGTCTACACTTTGCTTCGACGACGTGCATGGTGACCTCGAGGATATCGATTCCCCAGCACCGTATGATGACAAGGGCCTCGTCTCGAACGGCTCCCTTGGTCATATTCTTAGTTTCTCTTTTATCCCTTCACCCCATCTCGCCGAGTTCCTCCAGAACAGCTGGACTGTTCGAGGATCCATTCTTCTGGTGTTCTGCGCCATTCTACTCGCTTCCTGTTGGCGTCAAAGTGCAGCCAGTCCTGCTGAACCCATCGCAGATTCATTGCCGTTGCCGTTGTCTTCCGTTGGCGAGGGCTTCATGATCCAGCGCAACATATATCGTATGCGTTATTGACATCTATTTTCATCGTAGTCATATGTAAAGTAGTGCGACTAAATGATAATTTATTGGCCCTGGCCTAGTAATCGTAAGCGGATTGTGTTCGTTGATGTGGTAAAATAAGGTTTGTCGGACTTCCAACCTTGGCAGGGCTAATTGCACCGCTGTGCCTCGTCTTGGCGTTTTGGCCTATCGTCACTTGCAGTAACGTCCACTCTTTTGCGTTCCCGCCTTTGATCCCCTTTCGTGCGTCCTTTGTTCTTTCCTTTGAACTACGATTAATACACGTGCAGATCGCCATAACTCGGGGCTAATGAGCACACTTTTGAGGGTGTTTTGAAAGTGTACGGATTCCCCTCCTCGTGTTCCGCCAGCATTACCGTTTCGACCCGCCGGTCCTTTCATCGGAATTGTCTTTGAATGTGAAAGAATGCATTCCCTTCCTCATGTTCCTACGCCGTCATCCTCTTTTCGATCCGCCGGTTCTTTCATCGGAACGGTCTTTGAAAGCAACAGAATGCATTCCCCTCCTCGTGTTCCATAACCATATACCTTTCGAACCATCTTGTCTTTGAAAGTGAAAGGATGCGTTCACTTCCTCGTGTTCCTACCGTTATCACCCTTTCGACCGCTGGTCCTTTCATCGGGATCGCCTCCTCGTGTTCCATAGTCATATTCCTCTGGAGCCGCTAGTCTCACCGCAATTACATTTGCGTCCTTTCAATCTTCCAGGACTTTCTCGTCTATAAAACCCCTTCGTTTTCATCCTGATCACCCATCACCGCTCGTTCTCCCGTCCTTCCCAAGAACACAGACGACTCACCAATCACTTGGTATGTGAATATATAATATATTTCTCGTCCTTTCATGTTCTAACAGGACCCTCCAAGTATCTCTCATACATATGGCTGGCCATGGCCACCACCGCCGCCCGTCACCTCAAGCCCTGGACCTACGCTTCCGGCCATATGACCTACAAGATCGTCCTGACCATTCAATGCCTGGAACGCGTCGAGGAACACGTTCTCGACATCGACCCAACAGGCCAGACGAATTCGTACCCCCACCTTCTAAACGCCGGAAACACTCGTCTGCCCGTCGTCCAGCAATCAATTCCGATGTTGGGGTCGATAGTCACGCGCAAACTTCACATCTCACTGGGGCGGTATCCACTCAACTACCTGGTCCAATCATCATCCCGACCCACTCCCCACCTAATCCACTTGTGGATGCCAACAAATTGCCGACACATCCCACTCCCTCAGATTCAATGAAGACGGACTTGGATATGTTTGAAGTAGCTGGGGATCTCGCACCTATGGAGCACGAGTCTCGCAGTACATCTACCACTCCTCGTGCCTCCCGACCCAAGAGGGATCGATCTGTATCCCCGTCTAACCCCGAGATCCCGCGGGTCGACCAGCCCACCACCACTCCCCAGGCAGCTAGTAGCGCGCCGAATGCTGTCATGGACGCTTGTCCCATACCTGCCCCTCCTTTACCCGTAATCATTGCCGAAGACGGTCCCCCCATTATCCAAGATTCTAACACTCCTTTGAGTAACGTCAAAACGATCAATCATTCACACCCATTACCCAACTTTTCTGCTAATACGCATTCAATCGACCCAAGTCCTCCCGATGTATCTTCATCGCCTGTTCCGACGGTTTCAAAATCTTACAATCCATACTCCCATTTGCAGGGAAAGGAACTCCCCGCTCACTGGTTCCAAAATCATAATCATCACCCCAGCTATGGTCCTTGAGCGCCTGTGCTTGGTCCACTCCAGCCCGTAGCTGGTCCATCTCAATTCGTAGCTGTTCATCACCCCGGCTATGGTCCTCGAGCGCCTGGGTCTGTTCCACTCCAGCCCGTAGCTGGTCCATCTCAGCCCGTAGTTCGACCACCTCAGCCTGTTGCCGGTCCATCTCAGCCCGTAGCCGGTCCCTCTCATTCATATGTAAGTCAAGTCCTCACCCTTATGTGCTTCCTCCCTCTGAAGTGTTTCCATTCGTAGCGCAGATCCTTGACGAGAACTGCGTCCGACTCAAGCATGAATGCGCCCACGCCAAAGGCCTCTCGTGCACCAACGCAACTCTTTTCTCGAACGCCCTCTTTGGCGGCATCTATTCACGACGGCGAAGAGCATCAGTCAAGTGCACGTGGAGCTGATACGGACGTGGATATGGATGATGTACGTACCTCCTCCCTTCATGAGTTTTCTTCCCTAACTTTTGTCCAGCTTGCAGGACCACCGAGGAACGGTCGCCAAGAGCTCGATCAGCATGTGCTTATGACCATCCTTGCAGGCATAAACGGAATGAGACGGGATGTTCAAGCTAACCGTGATGAATTACAAAACATCAGACAGATTCTACCTCAACTGATCGCGACAGAGGTTCAAGGCCACCTCCAAGGGACACAACCCCGACATGCAACTGCAGCCAACCCCGGAAATGGTGAGGCCGGCACCACCGTAGCCCAACCCTCAAGAAAGAAACAGGTGGAGAAGGATGCGTGGAGAATGCCTCGGAATTGTGAAAAGGGCGATTGGGATCTTTTGAAGGTTCGTCGTCGTTTCTGCCTCTTAAATCTTGTTCTCAGTTAGACAATAGAGTGCTGCTCGAGAACACTTGCGGAAACTACTAAAGATCGAAAACACAACGCGGGACGAACTTCGAAAGCTCCCAACTGGACTTACCGATGAAGAGCTAAAAGACCTTGAATACGACGCGCAGGGGAATTGCTGGTCTGGAACAAATTTCCGTATCGACTTCACAAAACCGTGGTCGTGCCGGCCCAACGCCGCTGCCAAAAGGGTTTTTATCCAGTCTTTTATCAACGCCGTCGGCATAGGTTCGTATATCGTTCCCGAAGCACTTCTCAAAGCTCCCTTTATCGAGGGCCGGTTTTATGGATACTTCAATCACCTCAAGCCTCTCGTCAACAGCGCACATGCCGGAACACAAGTTAGCAATATTCTGGGGACTCGCCGCGCTCAGAACGCGCGAAGGAAGACTGTAAGTCACATTATTTGGTTTCGATCTTCCTTCAATTCTGATTGCGATTCTACATAGCTTTATCAACGTTGTGTTGATGGTTGTCTTTCTCGGAGCCGTCTTGCCCCTCACGTTCCATTGTTGAAGGACCAGTTACGGCCCATCAATATGAGTGATGACGAAGCCGAAAATGATGGCCCCGAGAACAAGAGGTGGAATATCATTTCCGTCAAGTGGAGGAGTCATGACTTGACGGAGATGCTCAGGAAGCTGGACAGCATCTACTTCGAGAACTGGCGACGTCCCTTTTCACGTCGCATTCACCAAGAATACAGGTCCACAACCATGAAGACTCCGGGAAATATTCCGCGCACGCGGATTCCGTCTGCCTTGTCAGCAGAGGGCGTTGCGCCTGTTGGGCTCCCTCGTAATTGCTATGACGACGAGTGGTACAACGCCCTTCCGGACTGGGCCCGTAGGGACTTGGATGCACAGGAGAACACCGTATACGATTTCACAATCGATGAAAGGGAACTCCGTACTCTCTAGCTCCAGTAATACCCAATTTTCTTGTTCCGTTTACGCTATCTATTGTTCTATCTCACCTACCTTTATTTAATCCTTTGCGATCCCATTATTTTTATAGGTACTTTTGTATTCGTAGAACGAGTTTCGAGTATCCATATTTGAATGCAATATTTATTTATTTATTTTGTTGTGATAAATCTTCAGCAAACACGCAAGTAGCGTGTGACGTCTATCCTCATCGAGGCACCTTTATGAGCACGATGCTGCCTCAGGCCTCTCAACTATGGCTTTACTCTATAAACGTCGCTGGCGGCTGAAAGGCGTCCATTCGGATTCTGTCCTCGCTCTTTCCTTCAACAAAAGCGGCAAATATCTTGCTAGCGCGAGTCTGGACTCTCGGCTCTGCGTGTGGCCATGGTCATCCTCCAAACAGGAAGGGCCCAAATTCACGATTCGAGGTGCTGCCGGCTTCATTTCGATTACGTGGGTCGATGAGCACACATTGTTGGCTGGAATGGAGGATGGAGGCATCATTGTTGCGAGGTTTAACAAAGTCAGTCGCCGACGGTCACTTTTATCCACATTTTGACATCCTAACGTGATGGAAAGACGCTCTTGGTTGTCACCGGATTCGACTTACACAGATCACCGGTAGAATGTCTCGATGCCAAAGGCTCTCGAATTGTGACTGGCGCCCATTCGGATGTGTGTGTATGGGATCTTGTCTCTGTGGGTAGGTCATTGACATCGATATCGATGCAACTCAGACTGATCATTTTAGGCAACGTTTTTCAACGTTGCACCTTTCTCCGCCGCCTTGATTCCCCGCCGGTCAGTGGGCCAAATCAACACACACCCGTCGTCGCCATCGCTGTTTGCTGGGTGCCATCTTTTGGGGCAAACGCGCTCCTTACCTCTTATCTGGGTCATGGGATCATGTACGTCTCAGTAACTTTTTTCTTCCCTAGCTGATCGTTAGCAGGATCTGGGATGCAGTTTCTGGGGGTGCCTTAAAAGCACTGCCGATGGTGATATTCAGGTTGATATCTTCTAATTGCACATTTAACCTTCTCTCACCGACTGATCTAGCGGGTGTGCGTCCCTTTCACGCGATGAACGTCGACTAGCTGTCTCCAACTTCACGACTGGCTTTGACATCTATGATACTAACTTGATGACGCCAACTCAGAAAATCGTTCACGACGACGTTTTGATGCCCTCACCGCCCAGAACATGCTTGCCGGTTGCCTTTATTCACGACGGAATGGCTCTCGTTGGGGTGACCCCTTCGGGAACAGTTGGAATATGGGACTGGCAAACGGAGCAACCCCTTCACACCTTACCCCATGAAGGTCTGTCACACTGACTATCATAATCTTGCGGACCAATGACAGCTTCACCAGGGAAACCCCCCATCCTAGCACTTGCTGTACGTCCTGAATGCACTTTTCACGTTGATCTGAAACCTTGTCTAGGCACACAACCTCGAGAACGACGACTTTGTCATTGCCACTGGAACTGGTGCCTTGGGTGATGGCACATATATCCAAATTTGGCAAACCCAACCTACTGCACATGCGGAGCTGCCTACTTCGGCACCAGCAACCCCAACTCGTCGTTTCCCCTCAGTGGTGCGCCCTCCCCACAAAAGAATATATCGCTTCTAATACCTCTATCAGATCCATTACGTCGTCGTCCCAATCCTCCTGATTCTCTCTGTTATTCTCCTGGACCCGCGTACTATCATTTTTTACTTGTTTGCTACATGATCGTCGTCCTTGTTTTGATATGCAATCAAGGACTAAATTTAACCATACCCTGATGAGTGAAATGCCCACAAACTCGCGATTGACGCGAATAGCACAGGTGATGGGTGATAAATAACCGTGTATTCATAACTAGCGATATATACAACTGTTCTAGTTTGTGTTTTAAATAAAAGCAGATACACTATCAGGGAAATTAGACGAATAGATCAAAGGGTGAAACTGCGAAAGGTGAAGGGATCAAGAAAGAGGTTGCGAATGTAGTGATCTTCTTCGACAGGACTTTGCATGATTGTACTCACTCCGAAGAGCGGGGGGAAGAGCTTGGGTATAGACTGAACCTCTTGTCGGCAACAAGGACACCAGTAGGTCATCATGTCCTGAACAAAGACAGGACTGCGAAGAGTTACAAAAATTCGGAGGAAAAGCTCGAATTTCGGGAGGTTGGTCACTGGGAACTCCTGGATGATCTGCCGAGCAATTGTACGAGTGAAGAGGCGACTTAATTTATTCATTGCATTCGTTTCAAACTCCTCTCGAAAGGCTTTGCTAATGCAGCGCTCACAGAAGATATGACCGCACTGGAGGCTTAGGGTGGGTGTCAGCACTAGACGAAAGTCATACGAAAATGAACTTACAGCGCAGGCCGTTTTAGGGTCTCAAGGCAAATAGAACATCGGATCTGGTGCTCTAGCGTTTGCCAATTCTGGGAGTGGGTGAGACGACGAAGGAAATACGAGGAAAGAATGGACTCACGGACTGGCGTTCTTCCTTCGTTTCACTCCGACTGAAATACTGAGTAAGAAGGACAGTCATGACCCGTTTATAACTGTCTAGGACCTAAAGAAATTGGAACAATGAGAATGGTTGAGGGTGACCAATATGAATGCCAAACCGAAGGGTGGAGTAGATGGCCCGCTTGAGCAGCATAAACCCAGTCGTCCAATGCATCCAGCGCATTGTGAAGGGTGCGAAATGATGTATACGAGGGAAGGGGACCCAGGGGGCTCGGTGTCGCGGACCGTCCACAAATCGAATCCAGCTGATTGCTCGGGGTTTGCTGCGACGAACGGGGATTTGGGTTTTCCATGGTGGCGCTGGTTGAGAATTCGAAGCGCCCTGCGCTCACTGTCCCAGACCACCTCTGAATGTCGGTACGTGAGGTAGTAGAATAAGGGCGGTAGCGGACAAGAGCCGAGGCTGAAGATCTGAGCATGGAACTGTCTCTCGAAGGAGGCATGATGGGCAGTGGTGAGGAGAAGGTGGGTCAAAAACCTGCCTTTTATGCATCCAATAAATGATTTTCGTCAATGGAATGAAAGAGTTCTAGGTTTGGCGGCGTCTTGGATTTCAACGTGGCTGTCGCTATGAGCCTTCTTTCATGGCGGATCCGTATTACATGGTCGAACTTTTACAGAGGGCTTTGAAAATCGGAAAGAGCCTTTGACTTCGAGATAGATCTGCACCCACCTAAGTCGTACCAAGAACGTTACACTGAGCGCTGACGTCGTGAAGCCGAACACGAGGATTACGGCAAGATGTTCGAGGATAAGCAAGTACAAACGAACAATGCTACGTTTCGGATGAGGAGTCAAAACCAAGGCTCTATTCTGCATTGGCATGCCTCGTTCATTCATAGATCCAACGATTGCTCCCATCGAGCAATCCCATATTGCGGTAGTCACGGTCTTGGTCCGAAGGTTCGTTAATCAGTGTTTGATCTTTTCCCTTTCTTCCCTCCATTCTGCCTTTCACGCAGTGTGCATCACTGGCGGTCATTCGTGGAAATGGAATATAGAATCCCTTTTCCTTGGGCGCTCTGCGACTTTACCGCAAATGGAAGTGTTGATCGATGCAGCTCGATATCATCACCTCGTGCATGTTCCTGCCAGTGGGCTCGGATCCGGATACATGAAGGAGTTTGGATCTCCGTTCATGTGGAGAACTCAGAGTGCGTGTACCGCATGATGTTTTCTCCCTTTGAACGGAGCAGATTCTCTTTCGTTGCCCTTTCCCGATCTATCGGAGTGGCGCTCCCGTTGATAGCGAATTCGTTTCTGTAGGTCTTCATGATAAAGACCAGCTGTACTAACCTTTAGGGAAATGGCCAACACAAAGGAGTGAATATGGTGACGAATGCGTCAGCGTACCCATACACTTTCGCATACCCTGTTAACACGAGAAAGGAATGCAAGAACCGACACATCTGAAAGAAAACGAGGACGTGCATCCACAAAGGAAGCGGATACACTGGCAAATGCCACACG
>ML208437.1:3940-33953 GCA_004369065.1 Pluteus cervinus
TGATCCAGAAACTATATGCCTTCCATCTGGAGAATAGGCCACTGACATGACTGAATCACTGTGTTCCATAAGTGGATCCATGACTAGCTGTCCAGTAGTTGCATCCCAGATCCTGATGGTATGATCATCTGATCCAGAAACTATATGTCTACCATCTGGAGAATAGGCTACTGACCAGATTGAATCACTGTGTCCCCTGAGTGGATCCATGACTGGCTGTCCAGTGGTTGCATCCCAGATCCTGATTGTAGAACCTGATCCAGAAATTATATTTCTGCCATCTGGAGAATAGGATACATATGAACAACTACCCTCTGAGTTTAAAATCATTATGTCTGAGACCCATTTGTTCAATTTTCCAGACTTCAAATATACTGTGTTGCTTTTCTTTCTTGCTATTGCACCAAGCAAACCACATTCTTCTGGTAGAAGTGGTAATACTGAAATATACAAATGTGGGGTGGCTTTTTGTATGGGCACTTTGTATCTATCCAAGATCTGGCTTATGTCTTGTATCACATTACATAAATTTTGATCCTAAGCAATGTATAAGTATCAGTGTCATCATTATTACATAGACATGGTTTGTTTACCTTCATTTGAAATTTCCTTCTACTTAACTCTTTCAACATGTAAAAGACCTGGTCTAATAGCCCAATGATCTCCATCCAGTACAGTGCATTCCAACTCTGCAAAAGCTGGCATAATCTTTTGTCAAGTTCTCTTCTATCCATATTGCCACATTCATTATAGTGGTATACCCAGTACACACTTGCATATTGTAATTCCACTGAAATGCAGGTTTCAATTTTTGCTTGAAGGTCTTCAACTTGGTCATTCAAGATGTAGGAAGACTCAAATCCACAGATATTAAACCTTAGTTGAGCTGATAGTATTTGAATACAGTGATCAACAAGATTGCAGTGTTGTTCACTAGTATTAATTCTAAATCTATCCAAACATTGATGTTGAAGCAAGTATTCAGCAAAAGATAGATGTATCACTGTGATTCTATTGTTATTGCATTGAAGTACTGCATGTAATTGCTTCACTACCCTTTTTATGGCATTTCTTGAGATATTAGGTTGCTGGACTATTTCCACAAGTGCATCCTGAGTAAGTGGCTTTACTGCCAACAAAATAGCACCTAAGACCCTTTGAAAACTATCATTATTCTCTACATTGTCTGGTATTGCATCACATAAAATGGTCTCATATAATTGGTGAAGATGGGCATATGGGCTGGTACTGGTTGGAACAAGCTTCAAGATAGCCTTCAGACCACTCTCCTTATCAAACCTCTGAGTCAGGTAATTACAAGCAGTGTTAGCCCAAATAAACAGGCCTGCAGCTGCCTTGACCAAATCTTGAATGTCTGAGTCTTTGAAGTTAAAACCTAAGCATTTAACCCTGAAGAATGTTTCAATATCTTCATCACAGCTTGACAGCTGTATTGAGTATAGCATTGAACAACCTGACAGAGCTCTTTGAATTTCATCATTTGCTCTGCTGGTGATTAAAACTTTCAGTCCACTGCAGGTAGTCTTCAATCTAATTAAACATTGTAGCAATTCTGTTCTTTCATTGACTGTCCCACACTCATCTAAGGCATCAATCACAATGACCAAAACCTGTTTTCCAGATATAGCACCCAAACTCTTGAAAGGAACTTCAAAAAATTGCTGAAAAAATGTAGATATAGTGGCTATTCCAGTTCCAAAATAGGCATCATCATCAATTGCCTGAGCTACAAGCCTGCCATATGGCTTGTGAACATGTGACAGTCCATAGCATATGGTTTGTAAAAGCTGCAAGGGGCTGCTTAATGCTTTATGCCCTCTCCTACAAGTAAAAAATGCACCAAGCATTTTATGAGCCTGAAGCCACTGAACAAAGCTGGCAGCAATTGTACTTTTGCCTGTGCCTGCCAGGCCATAAAGCCAAAATATACTATGGGTATCAGGGCCACTTTGGGTCCACTCAGACAGTTCTCTCAAAACTGGGATCCTGGTATTCTCTAGACATCTGTTTCCTGGAGAAATCTCTACTGGCTTGAGTTTTTCAAGATATTTCAAGACTTGATCCTTGGCTATATACAGATAACATATTAGTAAGTAAGATATACTTCCATAAAGGTACAAACCCAAAGTAGCAGCCAGCTCTGTCTTAAAGGCAATATCATATTCTTGCAAAAGCCCATCAAAATCTGTTGAAAGTTGTGAGAACCTTTCTTTCTGCTCAGACAAGACAAATTGAGCAAATTGAGCTGTAGCTAAAGTGAGTCTGGATAGTGATATCATAAGAAACAACACACCAAAGGTGGATTTGTTGCAATACATTATCACAGTTTGCAAAGTCTTCTGCATGAGACTTAGAATCTTTTGAATAACATCCTTAAGCATTTGCCAATTTTCAATTTCTCCTGTTCTTTCAAAGTAAGGCAGAAATCTAGCCATTTTGTCAAAAAGATTAGAAATCCCCTCATAGCAGACCTTTTGTTGCTCAAGTTGCTAAATAGCAATCAACTTTGAAGTAAACTATGATTTGGAAATAAGGTTACTTACTTGCTTTACCAAACCCAGTAAGCCAGACACTGCCTTGGCTCTAGGATCAAGCTTAAGTTGAATCAGTTATAGTCCAGTGCCCAACCCAGTGAAACACTCATACCTCACTTAAACCACTCCCAACACCAAATAGTAGATCAACTGCAATTTGAGTTCTCCCCAATTTGTCCATGAGACTTTGAGGAAGAACCATTTGATGGAGGACATCCAAAAGGGAGTCCTTCAATGACTTCAGTCAGTTTTCCAAGGTTTACATTGTTTACATACTCTTTTGACTTTGATCTTAATCTTATTGTCTGGGCTAGCAAACTCAAGTTCTGAAAGAGAGATTCAACAAAAACACAAACAAGTTCAGTGGAACTGACCACTTGCTGTATCATCTTTCAAGAAACTCTGAAGAATGATATCTCGAGGGATGCTGTGTTGGGCGACAACCTTGTCAGCATGGACAACATATATCTCCATCACCCTGATGGTAACTTCAGCACTAATCAAAGGGCTACCAGGAAAGGTGAGAACAAAGCAGGCAGTTGTAATGAATGAATGCCTACAGGGGCTTATCAATCTTCCATACATTACCCTTCCCTAACTCAACTTGTTGAGGGTCTGATTTGTAGATGATGCTCGGTTTTGCCGCACTGGGAGCCGATCCACGAGATTCCGTCAGCTCCAACCGAATTTTGCGTTTTGTTGCAGGGATTGAAGACACTGTGACATCTATTCTCATAGCGTTAAGACCAAAATGCGTTGATCGTGCGAGAAGGCCATTACCAGTTGGATGAAGCACCAGGCTAAGTTTATAACGGTTAATCTAGGCAGGCCGAGAGGCGGCGAGATACAAACTCACCCAGGCATCTCCTGAACCGGCGCGTTTGCTCGTTTGGATGAAGACATGGTATCTCGTTCTGTTGTGAATCGTCGATATCGATGGTGAGAGTCGGGTTCAAGATGCGTTTGCAACGTGTTTGACGTGTGCGAAGCTGGGAAGCCTTTGCTCAACACCGCACAACACCACAACACTGCGCTGAGACGCATCTCGCCACTGCCAGGACGTCGATGGCCTCGTCTCCTCGTTTCTTGGGACCTAATCCTCCCTATCCTATTTCCTCAGAGCCATGAAACTCCCATGCCTTCACTGCCTGGGCTGCGTAACCGGACGTCATCAACCTCCGATTCTGGCTGCATCGAAAATGACGTTCAAACACCCCTTCATCCCACTAAACACTGGTTCTCCGTCCGCTTTGTGCCGGGTAAATTGCTGTCATACACATGTGGTCTACGTCTCATCTATGCTTTCTAGGACTGCTGCAAACTCGCACTCTCTCAGCTTTTCTGAGTCTGGCGCTGTTCGACCTCGAGTCCGACTTGTGTGCTGCCACCTTGCGAGTGGAACTTCCACCCAAGTTCTAGGTATTTTCCCACCGGAACGTTCAAGCCCAGTAACGATAGCCACGACGTGACCCAAAATCCGAACCAGGAAGCATCGGGCTGCAGAAGCATATTCGAGGTCGGACTCACGGACGGAGGCCATTCGTCCGGCCTCAGCCGACGTGAACGGGGGTTTACACTCATCCCAGATGGATTATGGACCAGGTGGTTGATGTGTGGTTTGAGGATGTTGCCGTTGAAGATGAACATTCATTCTCGAACCCTTTCCGAAGGTGAGTCCATTTATTGCCAGTATATTGTCCGATAATGTATTGATTTTGATGTAGCAAGGTCTTGAAAATACTCAAGCGGGTCTTTTGGTCATTTCACTTCCCAGCCGAGAACGTTGAGAGCGTAGGAAGCGATATCATTCCCCGAAGTCTACATAACGTCGCCGTTTTGTGGTGTTTCCTACCACGACTTCACGCCTCAAGGAAACCCCAACACGACCTTCGGAGGCACGGAAGCACAGGATCTCTCTTCAGTCCGTTCAATCACCCTCTCTAGCATTCGCGTGGCATATATCGGCGAGTTCGAAGTCCTTGGTTTGGCTTCGATGAACATTCATCAGGCGACTCGCGGGTTAGTCAGAGACGTCAAGATTCAGGAAGTTGCACCTCGATTCATAGATCAATTATCTCTTCGGCTTGATTATGCTGTTCTCGTTCTACTGTCGTAGGAATCTAACTATGATTAGTACGAATATGGAACAAACTGGAGTCAAGGATGAACGAAAGAGAGAGAATGAGATGGGGGGTGTAGTGCCGTACTATAAGTTTAACACTAACCGAGGGCGTAAGCAAACATGGCTACTAGATTATTGAATGAGTACACCACTACCTTTGGGGCTAGACAGGCGGGAATAAACTCGTTGAATCTTGATATGTTGTTAAGGACTCTGGTGGGTGTTAAAATCGACGTGTGGTGGACAACGAATCTGATGATGGGGTCGTCACCTTTGTGAAAGCCACCACCTGTAGCCATCAACGCTTCCTCTCGAGTGACTCGCAACTAAGTCGCCATTCCCTCAAATTGGCTGACGGCAGCATATGCAAACGACCCGTCTTCGCGTTCTGCCACGAATGGGCCAGATTCGTCAGAACATTCCACAAGGTAGTAGGACGGACAAGCAGAACGAATTCGTGTTAAACGATTGACCAGTCTGACGGATAGCGTCTTGGAAGAGTCGTCCAGGCCAAAATGCAAGGATCTAGACCCGTCGAAGGCTCTAGGAAAGACACCGAATATCAACACTCTGTTGAATAGAATACGGAAGTGAACCAACCTCCGGGGACAAAACAACGGAGAAAGTTTGCGTCGTCGACGTGCAAGTCCACCTCCCCATTTACATCTGCTCTGCTGTGGGGTACGTGGTATCAAGACCCCAGATCCATTTGCGCGGTGGCCGAATTCGTGGCGGGACTTGAAGCTTGAAGGTGAGCACAGACTGAAATGCAGAGTGAGAACTTGTAGATACGACTAGAAGCGGAAGTCAGAGTTACCTGAAGTATTGGACGAACAAAAACCACCGAAAGGACAACAATCCGTTCGCAGTGACCTGGGTAATAAGCACACTGAGGTATGGACCGCGCTGAGGTTGAAGGTGATCTGGTGAAAGGAACAGGGCTCAGCGCTTGGACCCCAACAATCTATTGAGAATGATTCACTAACTGGATGATATTCCACCACAGCACGCTTCATAAACCACGACGGAGGAACCGAACTCACAAAGTAGCTTCCATTTCAACATCGAAATCCCTCCTAGCTCCTGTTCGGATTCAAACAGCGACAACGACTTATTCGGCGTATGCGGAACTCCAGGAGAGTAGAGTCCTCGTTCGACGTGAAGGGGTACTCTCTCAATCTCGTCTTCCAGACCAGTCCTTGTCCATCATAGCCCAATATCGCCATATCCACGGATCCCCCACCCACATCCTTCAGGATTATATCTTCTGCATTCATTATCTAGAAAACGTCAGCACGCAAAATATTGGCAAAACGAACAGCCCACCTTGCACAGACTGGACGTCGCCACCTCCCTGGTCCATCCCGGCAAAACGAATCCCCGCCCTCCGTTACAGTTTGCTGGGAGATTGGATGTTGCAGGGCATCTCGTGTATGTCGAGACGACTGCCAGCTTTAATCCCCATCGCAAAAGGGTTGGTAGTGGAACTTTGACCTTGAGGTGTTGACCACAGGCAGTCCACAGAGCACGTCCAACACATTAAGGGGAAATTTTTCAAGTTGTTCGGTGTCTTCGGCTGATAGACGGGGAAATTCGCACTGTGCGCGTGATCTGGACTGAAGTTCAACCAATGGTTTCAACCTTCGGAAGGCTGAATACAAGCCGGTGATAGGTTGTTTTCCTAAGCGATAGGTTGGCGCGCAGCCTTTGTTAGGTTGGCATATTTAGGTTGAAAATTCAACCAAAATCTGCCCTTTCCAACCTACGCGAAACATGAGAGAATTAGCACGAAATTCGTGCGACGGTTGGTTGATTTTCAGCCTTGCCCGCTGTATGCTGATAGGTTGAAAATTGAACTAAAGACGACTGTTGATCAGCCATTGATAGGCTATTTACCCATTCAAAAAGCTCTCAATTACGTGCACAGAATGGTATAGGAAATAGTATTGGTATTGCCCAAGAAGTAGTATAACGAGCGACGGTACATATCACTAGGATACAAGCACCAACCGTTTCGCGATCGGCAATAGCAGTTTGCAAACGAGTGACAATGGTATAATTGATTGGCGCCAGCGCCATACACGTAACCTCACCCCGTGCCCACAATCCTGCGAGAAAGTTCACACCATCAGCCTTGTATCACCGCATTGCAACAAATCACGTACCACGAAAACTTCCACACAACCGCCTTAGTCCTCTCCCATCTCTACGTCGACGTCCTCAGGCTCAGTTCTCCTACTCCCGGTCCCTCTCTTTTTCGCCAACAACTCCAACTTTGCACGCTTGACTCGTGATCCATTTGACTTGCGGTTACTCGCGTTGGCCTTGAGATAGGCGTATTTGGTAGGTGGGACGAGCCACTTTCGGGCATAATGGTAGGAACGACGATTCTTGAGGAAGCGCTTGACCAGCTCCTCAGTTGCCCAGTCGTTGGTGTAGCGCTTCAGGATTGGATGATGTTCACGTGCCTTGGTGAGTTTATGTCAGTTCGAGTGATGATACAGCGTTGAACGAAACTTACAACTTGAAAAAGCTTTGCTTTATCTCCTGTAGAAATGGCCTTCCATGGGAGAGTCCATTCAAGCCTTGCCCCGAGGACGAGGTCATGCAGAGACCGCTAGCGAGTAATTTGTGAGCCTTCCCCCTACGACTTGGGGTTGCACTTACCAGGACCGCTTTATACTTTTCGTCCTTGTTCTCAGACGACGCGAGCCTCATTTCAACCTGAATGCTAAAGTCTTTCCCAGCTGTCCCTTTTGGGCGTGGAATCATATCTTCTTCGGTAGACGGCGTTCCTCCACTATGACGCCCACGTTGCTCGGTATTTCTTTCTTTCTCGAGACTGGTGTAGAGTTCTAAAGAGGTGTGAGTCTTGTTCTCTTATTTTGATTATGTATTAACATACTTTCAAGTTCCAAGTACTTCTGCTCCCAATGTTGAACCTTGGAGGGATCATCCTCGTCCTCGTCTCCGGCATCATCCAACAGCTGGGTGATTTTAGCTTCGAGTTTCCTCTTTTCATCACGCTCCTTGTTGAGGTCAACTGTGAAGGCAAGTTGTGACACGTCGAAGCCAAGTTGTGAAGACAAAATCGTGCACTCACTTTCCATCTGCCCAAGTCGACGTAAAACACTCGCAATCACGTCGTCTGGGTTGAAAAAAAGGTCAGTCGCGTCAATAATTGCATAAACGGGCTTACCAGGAGTGCCAGTGGACGGGGGGCTGTTGGAACCGGCTGGCTGTTCAGCTTCTTGCTCTTGACCGCGTTTGCGACGCCCGCGACGGGAGGCTGTAGCTGCTTCTTGGGGAGCCTGAGGTGAGTTGACCATTTCTGGGTATAATATATGTTTGATAAAGACTGAAAAGGAATGTGGATAGAGACGAGCTCGGATTTGACGATATTATGTGTGAAGGGACTTAGAAAAAAAAAATCGAGGTCAGTCCCTTCATAAAAAAAAAGACTGACTCAGCCAGGATCCGAATTCCGTCGCCACTTTCCGTTGCCCAGTTTCTGGCGCAACATTCATACCCGTCTTCTCTACCTCTTGATCTCATTACCTTCTTGTACCTCTACAATGGCTCGAAATGACACTGTCTACTGTTCCTGCTGCGACGCTATGATATCCCGTTCTCTCGAACAGGAGCACCGGAAAAAGCGGATGAATCCTCACTCATATTCCGACACACCAACTACAACCACTCCCCGTCGTATCCAAAGACCTGTTACGTCACTTTCAAGTGATAGTGAAGATGACAGCACATCCCGAGTTCATAAAGTACCAAGGTCTATGGTGGCTGCCACTGAAACCGAGCCATCCGGTGCCCAGGACATCATCATGGATTCCGTCCATGATATTGACGTTGATCCGCCGGGTGGCATTGCCTTTCATTCTCCAGAGGCTATCCTCGAGGACTGGCTTCAACGACGTCGTTTTCGAGCAGATAATGGCTTGAATAGGGATGACGAAGAGGCTTCGACAGATGATGAGGAGAGTCCGACTCAGAACTTGGCTGAAAGTGATGGTGATGATGACGACGACGAAGACACTGTGTTTCCTATCTGGGAGGAGGTTCTTCGTGGCTCAGGCCTCTCTGCTTGGGATGAGTTAAAGGGGGCGTATGAAAAGGAAGCAGCTCTAGTTCGTAAGTGTATCTGTAATTGCTACGAGTTTCCCTATGATTGAGAAATCCGTAGAAGAAAAACTATCCGCATATGACCGGGCAATTTGCCGTGCCTTTTCATTCAAACTCCAGACCAATCTCACTGATAAGGGCTACGCAAAAGCCCCTTTGGCTTTCAATTCCGATCCTCCTCTCCCAAAATTACCCGGACTTCGCACCCGAGTCGCGTTCCTTTCTGGATTCAAACCGGAACAGTACGACTGTTGTATCAATTCATGTTGCTGTTTCACGGGGCCAAATCACAGCCTTACGAAGTGCCCTCATTGTGATGAGCCTCGCCACCAACCAAATGGAAAGTCCCAAAACCATTTCACCTACATCCCCCTAATTCCTCGCCTTCTTTCGTGTTTCCGGGACAAAGAGAAGGCTAAGCAGATGCAATATCGCGCCGAGCATCAAAGCCAACCTGATAAAGTCACCGACATCTTTGACGGGACATGCTATCAAGAGCTACTGGAGCGGAAGGTCTCGTTTGATGGAGTGGATAGTGACTACCACTTTTTTTCAGGAAAACGTGATATAGCACTTGGCCTTTCGACGGACGGCTTCTCTCCTTTCAAGCGACGCAAGCAAACAGCATGGCCTATCATCGTCTTCAACTACAACTTACCACCGGAAGATCGGTTTCATGTGGACGAAATCTTTGCATTAGGTGTTGTTCCGGGACCCAAAAAGCCCACCGATATCGACTCTTTTCTTTGGCCTGCAGTGTTGGAATTTATTCGCCTCATGCAAGGGATAGCCACGTTCGATATCCTCTCAATGGAAATGTTTCTTCTACGGGCTTACCTTATCATAATCTTCGGGGATATTCCAGCTATGGCCCTTCTCATGCACATGAAAGGACACAATGGATACTCTCCCTGCCGAATGTGCAAGATACTTGGTCTCCGCATTCCGGACAGTCGAGCCACCACACATTACGTTCCACACCATCGTGAAAACCATCCAGCAGTAAAATCCGATCCTACCGCCGTAAAATTCTATGATCCGGCCCATCTTCCACTTCGCCAGCACGAGGAGATGATGCACCAAGCGGAGGAGGTTCAATCTGCAAAAACAAAGGCCGAAGCAGAACGACTCTCGAAATCCTATGGGATCAAGAGTGTTCCCCTGCTATCCCACCTCTCGTCCCTCACTTTCCCCACATCCTTCCCTCACGATTTCATGCACCTCATCTGGGAGAATCTTGTGAAAAATCTAATCACACTTTGGACAGGTAAATTCAAGGGCTTGGATGAAGGTGTGGGGAACTACCACCTCGCAGAAGCAATATGGAAAGGAGTTGGCGCAGATACCGCCACTGCTGGCACGACAATACCTTCAGCATATGGATGCCGAGTTCCGAACATCGCCCAGGATGGTGTTTCAGTTACTGCAGAGATGTGGTCCTTTTGGTCACTGTACCTAGGACCTGCACTTCTCCGTCGGCGATTTAAGGACAAACGGTATTACAACCATTTTATTGACCTCGTCAAGCTGTTAAACCAATGCCTTCAATTCGAAATCACCAAAATTGACATTCAGAACATCCGTTCGGGGTTCATTAAATGGGTGAATGATTATGAAAGGTAGCTACTACTTCTAGTACAGTATATGTTCCGAGTGCACAACACTGACACCCATGTTCTTTCTGACTAGTTATTACTACCAACATGATCCTATGCGCATCTCCGCATGTCCCGTTACGATCCATGCTTTACTTCACATTGCAGATGGCATTGAGGAGTGGGGTCCAGTCTGGTGCTATTGGGCATTTCCGATGGAACGTTATTGCGGAAAACTTCAGCCGGCATTCCGGAGTCGGCGCTTCCCGTATGCATCTCTGGACCGATTCGTAGTTGAAGATGCTCAGCTGAGTCAAATTAAATTGACGTCTGGTTGTGCAGATGAAATTGCTCTCAAAGTGCCACGAGGAGCCGTCCAAGGAACTTACACCCACCCCTTCTGTGCGCTCTATTTCCTTGTGATTGAATATATGCTAACAATATCAACAATGACCCATAGACCCGACATGTATGCTTCTCCCTCCCTGCATCGAAACACAGCCCAGTAAATCCCAACTTCAGCTCATCTGCGCTGCACTTGCTACTCGGGTGGATGCCCCAATATCCCGCATCCGACCAATTGTCAACAAAGCCCACATTACTCAGTGGGGAAAGGTACGACGCGTAGATTCAACAGCAGGGGATACAATTCACGCTGCATCAATCGTTCCGGAGCGTTATGATTCACGTAACGCCACATATGTTCGTGTACGTGGTCATTAATTGACCCTCTATAGCTGATTCCGATTTCTAATCTCTCATTCTTCTCAAGTATGAGGCTTTTGAAGACAAAAACCAACGATATCGGAACCGAAACATTCTTCTGGAACTCAAAACCTTCTATGGGCAGCTCCAAAGTATCTTCGTCATCAAGTTTGAGCCTCAGGGTCAAGCAGTGATTGGACAAGATACAGTTATCCTCGCTGCTGTAACAACTTGTAACATCGAGCCGGATGTCGATCTCAAGCAGACAGGGCTTGACCTTCACACCTACACTAACGAGAAGAACACAAACGTTGTGGATATCACAAGTATTCAATGCTTAGTGGGACGGGTGAAAGATGACCGTGGTTGGGTAATTATAGATCGGAGTGGTGGTCTTGCTAGGGCAGTGGTGGAGGACGACGACGACGAGGACAGCGATACAACCTGAGTATATATTATATGTACCAATCTCTTGAATCGTGTCGTTCTGTCACGCCGAATGAATCTGAGGTGGGCTTTGATAATCCCAAGGTATCCAATATGTAGCTGGAGCTAGCTGATCAGTGCACACGGTGTGTGCTGTCCAACACACATGTTGACGTCGACGTGGACAAGGCCGTGGCATGCAGCCTGAATTTCAGCCTAATATTGGTCTCTATTCAGTACCCGTTTTAATCAAATCAGTTCGATCAAAATCAGCTTAATATTGGTTGAGTGTCTTGGTTGGCGGTCAACCAAATTCATAGACTGAATGAGGTTCAACCAAAACCTCAGCCGTTGTTTGGTTGAACGCCAAACTTCATGCTCATGTTGGTTGAATTTCAACCTGACCCGCTTTCACAGTGTTCCAAATGACCGACCAGACCAACACTGGTGTCGAGACGGATAATTTCGCCTACCGTTTAGACGCCGTGTAGTCCTGAGCGTCGGGGTTTGAACGAAAGGTGGTTCAACGGACATCGGACAGAAACAAGGGAGGGTGATGGGGACGGAATTACGTACGTACTTGCCGTACTCACATCAGCGCCCACCACTGAAAAATGTCTCGAGCACACACGCGCCAGTCGATTGACGCTGAGCGTTGTCACCAATTTATCACCTACCAGCAGAGATGGTGGTTCAAATCTTCAAGTGTCTCCAGCAATGCTACCTGCCAGTGGACCTACCGAGGGCAGTTTTCGGGTTCGGGGTACTTGGTACGTTTCTCAGCATTGGAGAAATATTGCCCGCAACCTCGTGTACGTGCAATTATTCCGTTTGGTCAGGTATGAACATATGGGTGGTTATCACTAAAACATAGCAAATGGCTGCTATTACCACTATCGGGCACGACTCAACTCAGCAACTTGGCCCTACAGTCGGTTTTGGTCGTGGTTACATAACATGCTTGGCACGCAGCCGTGCAGGTGTGAGTTGCTGCTCTCACCTGCCTCCAGTGGGCCTTGCAACGTTTCGAATGAACGCTTAGGTATACCGGAAGTCTCGCTACTGAACTTGTCCCCGACATCAATGGAATACGGCCATCGTCGCCGTCGCGTTGATCAACTACCGCATTCTCATTCTACCTACGGTCCCGTCATAAGCGCCTCTCCGTTTTCCTACAATCGACTTGAAGACTACCCTATCATAGGAAATTCTCGTCGTTCATCCTACAATCATCTAGAGTCTATCATAGGAGGTCGTCATCCTGCCCCCGGCTTCAGACCTTTTGGTCCTATCATACGAGCTCGTCACGGTCATCCTACGCCCTCCAAACCCTTCGATCCTATCATACAGGCTAGTCCCTTCAACCCTATCAGAAGATCTCATCGTACTACGCCCCTCTACAATTCCATCATAGGGGCACGGCACCACTATCAGCCATCCTACCGTCCTCAATCTCACTATGATCCCAACACAAGGACTGGTAAGCACCCTGAGCCTGAGATGACCTCCAATGTCAAGAAATGGAGAGATCCAGAACAAACCCTCCCTCCTCTTCGTGGCAACAACTACGCGTCTCTGGTGCTTAGTGGAGGGCAACTCACTGCCTCGTATCTTGGAACGAGCGCGTCTGCTCAAGGTGGCGGAGTTCCAGTGTGTGGATTAGCAGCATTTAACTGCGCCCGAATCGTTCTCAGAAAGTCTACCGAGGGTATTACTGAGGATGAACTCCTGGAAGATATCACGAGAGAGAAGACTTTTCAGGTATGTGATCTGATATCTTGGCTGTCTACTCATAGGATTGACCCCAGAAACTGATATTATAGGAAATTGTCTCCATTTGTCAGACGTGGGCTGGAAGTGCCTACCCAGAGGTTGAGGAAATTGCTGACCTGCCTATCTTCAGCAATTTCTTAGAACCTCAAGGCATCAGCATGGACAGAACGGCCACCCTTTCCAGTTTTGACGAGATGTTAAAGTAGGCCGCTTTTGTTTGTAAAATTCATCCACTCACAATATCTTCAGGCGATTGGAGGATATCCCACAACACCCTGTCGTCGTCATGATCGCCATCAAAGTGTCTGACATCATAGCGTGCATCCGTATCACAATCCAAGAACGGAATGTTTTCGTTATATTTGATCCACAGTCACGCCCTTCTCACCCAGATGGCTCTGGTCTACTTATCGACGCCGATAGAGAGCGAATCCTGGAGCATCTGTCAGAGTTGATGGGGGTTGATGAAGAACTTCTCGACGATTCAGAGAATGAATCGCTTTCTGACCCGTGCTTTGTTCCGAAGCTAGGGGGTCCCGACCTCGAATCCCTCTTCCTGAAGCTCAGCGTACAACCACATTCCAAAACACACGACGCAGACGAGCAGACCAAACGCGTTCGAGAAGAATGCAACAAGGTAGCAGCTAAGAATTCCCTCGTGAGCTTCAAGACCTCGACAGTGACATTGAAGATCCGAAGAATAAGAGCTAATTGATCCCGATTTTGACTAGACAATTGGTATTTTGCCTGTCGAGCGAATAGGCGACGAATCAGCACTTTGCTAGTTAGCTGCTTATACCGTAGGTAAACTTTTTTACAAACTTTTCGATCCGTGCCGAGGGATAGTCTCGTCCTCCAATTGAGACGCTGTAATCTTGAGCTTTTGATTTCGAAGCACTTGAATGAAGGCCCAGCGTTGGACTGAGCAGTGAGCACGAGCGGAAATTTGGGTAGGCACGCGACATTTTTAAATTTGTGGGAAGATGGTCGTTCCCGCGATTTCTCTCACAACTGTCAGGGCTCTTACACGACGCCCACCAGTCCTCCACCAGTGTTACCATTCTCCTCGATCAGTCACCCCACAAAGAAATGAGTAAAGGGTACAAGTCAAAGGGTTCGGTCAGTTATTCCTCAACTCAGAGAGAACACTAATACTGAACCTTTGATCAGAAGAAAAATCGTGAAATCCAAAAGCGCTTGTCTAGGTTGCCCCTCGAACTCATTCAAGTAATCCTAGAGCAGCTTGCTCGACAAGCACCCCATATTGGTGCTTGGATGTTGCGCACAAATGCGACGCTGAAACGATGGTGCGTCTCCAATTACTCATCCTTATCCCTCTCGATCTCATTGTATCTCCAAGCAGGATCGAACCTGTCTTGTACTATGACATGAAATTAGGTCACCACGGACCCCAAGACATCAGTGACTGCAAGCGTTACCATGCATTTTGCTGCCGACCACCTTCCTTCTTCACCGAACACGTCAAAATCCTCTCATTTGGTACCTCTACTGACCAATCCTACATTCTCCCGCTTTTAACCACCTGCACTGGTGTCAATTCCCTTGAACTCCGTCGTCGATTTCCTCCATTCCTCTTCCGATCCATAGACGAACAACAAGTATTCTTCGATGCATATTGGAATGCTATCAGTTCTCCAAATCTCCGACCAACAAAACTCGTTATAGATCTTCACGGACATATATACTGTTTCCCGGAACTTAAGCCAACACATCCACTGTTCTCTAACGTTACCCATCTGGAACTGGAATGGTTTCCACCAGGTCCATTCACTGACGAAAACCTACTATCGCTCACCAAAGTCATCCGATTCAAAGTTGATTTATCCGAATCTTCCACCGCCGCACGCGATCTCAAGAACTTCTTGCCAGCCGCCGAAGCTACAGCGAAATATTGCCCTCCAAATGCAAGAATCTGTTTAATTTGGTGCAACAAGCTACCACTTGAGCAGTTTGTCCCATTAGCACCGATATCACAGATTTCAATGGGTGCTTTAGGGAATAAAGTCGTTTTGGGAACGAGGTTGCTTGATAAAGATGGAGACCTTTTGGAACATCCTGGGTATCAATGTATCCTGGCGAATTGGTGCTTGGAAAGGAGGGGTAGAGAGGATATCTGGCAACAGGCGGAGATGATTGTGGCGAGGAGGAGGTTGAACTCGGAAGGTGAGTTTGCTTTGCTAATTTTCTTGTATTGTCCAGGTTTTGAATCCTTTTGACAGTTCGAGTTGCTACAGGACCCAATCTTGGCTCGTAATTTGTGAAATATATTCGACACGCTTCGTCCAGTCGTACAGTATCTTCCCCACAAAGATCAATAGCTTCTGTGATTATTCGAGAGAACGGATACTTCCCAGAAGGTATAATAACGTTCCTTTGCTTGAACTGGACATCCAACTCCAGAATCGTCTTCGATGAATCTCCTCCTCTCACATCGCATTCCCTCCCGCACACGTATGACCTTCCAATGGAGTTGTGGATGACTACTGCGAGCTACCTATCCAGAGAGGAACTACGCAAGCTCGTGGTTGTCAATCTGAACTCATACAAGTTGGCTATGGATGTGAAATATGGAGTGCTGGAAGTTATGAAGAAAGCCGAGAGCTGGCTGTTACGTACTTTTCATGATCCACTGCCCATCCACATGCTCACGTTATGCTATATGTCCTCAAAGGGACCCAATCCATGCTGGACGCATTCAATCGTTGATCATTTCTCCAGAAGCTACCCATAGGGCTATCAAACAGATCGTCGAGCCGGTCAACCAAACTCCAGGACGGCCCGGTGTCCTTCCTCCGAAATGGACTCCCTGCTTTGTCCCCGCTTTCGCACATCCTCTCGTATCCAAATGGGTTATTGTTTCAGATGGAACTGACCTGGACGACAGTCCAATTCTCGGTCTTTCATCTGGGCAAACAAAGAAGTTATGTGCTAGCGCATTGCAAATGACGTCCAACACCAACGCCATCCGATTCAACTATTCGCATTTACACCCCCGGGGCTCCTTGCTGCCCGGAATCAAGACCATAATGAAGTTGTGTCCGGCGACTGCATAGGTTTGTTCTGGTTGGACGACTTGCCACTCGATGTTCGTTAAATAATAAACCAGTGCTCCGAGAAGAAGGGTGAGGAGGCAGAAGGTATTGTGTGCGGAAAGGTGAGTTACTCGTTTGATTAGTTTTTTCTTTTCTTTTGAGGGGCAGTCGTGTTGACCGTATCACAACTGTGGCGTTCTTTTACAGCTCAAGTTACGAGGTCATTTGCACGACTTACCCTTCGCTCGTCATACATGGAACATATCTTGGGCACACCCTATCCTGTTGCATGGTGCCAATTCTCTGGGGAGTAGCTCAGGTACATTTTATTAGGATAGCATGTGCTGCGGAGATCTAACTGAAAGCGCAATGCTCTATCCGTAAACTGCGCATATACTTATCGAATGCTCTGTGGGACTTATCCAGGAATAAATTCACCAGAGGGGCTGGGCTACTATACCACTCACACCCTTACGTCTCCGCCTTGGATTTCCCTCTTGCTAGGATTCTTTGCAGAGTGAGTACGTTCCGAATCATGTGCATATATCCACTCACGGACCTGATTCAGCATGCTTGTCCGTCAGAGTTGCTACCGTCGAATCTGGTCAAATGCCAAGGGACACCACAGCTGTGCATAGGTTGGCAACGTGAAAACTGAAGCCGTCGATGAAGCGAAGATAATCTCTGCGCATGTCGAGATATTATCGCTCTATCTATAGGCCGCAGTTGATCAACATCGTTTACTTCTCGCAGTCGATACAAATTTACCTGCTGTGGGGGTAGACCAGCTACAGCATCTCAATCCAATCTGGAGACTCGTAGCCACCACGACTGCGGCTGAAGCTTGAAGTTCGAATGTCCCACAGCATCACAGGATCACCACATACGTTCTGGAGACAGTCTCACCAGGTGGTCTCTCTCATATCAAGCTATGCCACGAGCGGTTCATGCATTGTTTCGCATTGTATAAATACTCTTTGAAGCCTTGCAACCCAAGTTGTCCTGGACACCAATGGAGTACGCACCTTCTCGTTCTACCTTTACCTACGATCCTATCACTAGGACGGCTGGGCACCACAACGTCTGGATTCCGCCACCGAGTACGTACAGCAGTCCCCAGGCACGTCCAAAATACTCTTTAGAGAAAAAGAAAACCCCTCCCCCTCTACCCAGCTGCTCGCCACCTTTGCCATCACCCTTGAAGCCTCCCACTCAATCTGCGGCCCTCAGGCTCGTACTGAATGGCGAGCAGCACCTTGTCACCCATGATGACACAGAGGGGTCTAACCGAAGCGGCGGGGTTTCTGCTTGTGGATTGGCTGCATTGAATTGTGCACGTATCGTTTTCAAGAAATTTAACCAGGGTGTCGACGGTACTCGACTCTTAGAGGACGTAATGAATGAGCAGACCGTGAAGGTATGTCAATGGTCGTCATATAACTACTCCCTCTTCGGGCTGACCTTGGAATCTGATACAGCAAATCTTGTCCATACGTTCAATGTTGGCTGGGAGTGCCCATCTGGAGCTTGACGAAATCGCTGAGCTCCCCATCTTCAGCAGCTGCTTGAACCGTCTGGACAGCCATTGGGGTAGGGCTACTCATGCGGGTTTTAACGAGATGTTAAAGTAAGCCCGCTTTGTTCGAACATCCCACCAACTCACAAGGTCTTCAGACGTTTGGAAGATGTGCAACAACATCCCATTGTCGTCATGATCGTCACTAAATCTCCTGACATCATCGCGTGTCTCCGTATCACAATCGAAGACAAACACGTCTTTGTTATCTTTGATCCACATCCACGCCCTTCTCACCCAAATGGCTCTGGTCTCATCATCGATGCTGATAGAGAGCGATTTGTCGACCACCTGACGGAGTTGTTGGGGATCGACGAAGACCTTTTCAACGACCCAGAGCTGGCCAGGCAGATGGAAATACTCTCTTCATTTTCGGACCACTGCTTCATTCCGACCCCAGAAAATCCTGACCTCGAATCCCTCATTATCCAGCTCAGCGTACAGTCCCTTAACAAAGAGCATAACACCGACGAGCAGATGAGACCCATTCGAGAAGAACGTGACAGGCTCGCAGCTCAGATCAAAGAATTGCGGACCGTTGCGAGAGCACAGCTTGCCGAGGCTAGGGCATATAGGCAAGAAGTAGAAGAAATCCGTGAACAGGAGGACGTTCAACGTAGTGTGTTGATTCAAGAGATACAAAGGCTTCGGAGTCAGGTCCGAGAGGGCAAGACTACAAACGAAAAACTCAGCCATGAGTTACAAGCGTTAAAGTATAATGGCATCCAAATTGATTGTTGATGCGTTTCGAGCATTCCTTTCAAGAGGTAACCGTTTTATAGAGGGCATAGAGCGGGTTGTTGTAATAGTCTTGGACTCTTAGCCGTTCTCATTGTAAAAACACCAGCGGGATGGTACCTGGCGAAAAAAGTGAAACTAGAATTCAGTGAAGATAGAGTCGTCAAAGTTCACGTCCATGCTCACCTGAGGCGTTCAAACCCCGACATGAATAAACGGCAACCAAGTCTCAAAGCCGACTTTATGTTCCTTTCGCAAAGCCTGAACCGCATCGTGCAAAGCACACGCAGCACGTCTGTAGTCAGATTGACCACCCTCCAGCATCTTCGCATACACATGATCTGCAACGAACGGCGCATATCCATCACTAATCTGCCACATCGTCCCAATAACACTTCGGTAGCCACAGACCAGCATCCCCGTGCTCAAATGTGCAGCTTGATCGGGCGCTTCAGCCACTCCTCTCGCGGTGTAACATGCGGAAAGGAAGGCGAACTCGGCTTGAGGTAGCGACATGTCCGATATCTCTCGCAGTGTGAGATGCGCATGGTTGGCGAGAATTAGAGCGCTTTCCATGGGTTCATCGGGCTTGGCTATTCCGTGGCATGCAAAGTGCACCCAACTTGCATGCTCCATCTCGTTCTTCACTGCTTCGACCGTGGCGCCCCCACAAGTCAGCTCCCGGGTTTTGGTATGTTTCTTGATCTTTTCCAGTTCCGATTCTGTACCAGGAAGTCCTGCACCCGTAGGATTCGCGATTGTCAAGAGAGAGAATTTTTGGGAAGGGTTCTCGGGGCGAGTAGCGAAAGCAAGGGCGGATGCTGATGAGAAGTACGACGAGACAACATAATCAGAGAGCACTGGCCCCCGGGCATGTCCATCATCGGTGTAGATCCCAGCAGCATGGATCGGAAAGCTGCTAAGGGGACCAGAGGGGCTCCACCAGATTCGGGGCTTATCAACTGTTCTTGTTTGTGCTTGCTGTAGGTCATTTTTTAGTAGAGCGTTGAAACGAGAATCCTATCAACACACCTTTATTCCCAGTCCATCCAATACCGGCTTAACAACGGTACTCCAGAGCTGCTCTAATAACAACATCGCGGCGAAACGACGCTTAGCAGAATGGCCAAGATTTGGCTTCACTGCGTGCCCCTTTCTTTCCGCCGAAGAATCATCTTCTCGAACAAGAAAGCTTTTAGGGGACTTCATAAATTCGACCGATAGATTGCGCAACTCGCGGTAATTGAGATTCGGAAGTGGGATGTGTACAATGTGATCGAGACCGGGAAGAACGGCTAGCGCGTGAGAGGAGTAACGATTGGGGCTGAGGTAGACAATTGGTCCACCCAAGGCCTTCGCGATGGACATAATTTCCACAGGGGTTTTAGGTCGCAAAAAGCGGTCCAAACCAGGCATAAGATTGAAGCCCTCGACCATCCAATTGAATTCGGCATTATCGTTATTGGTAGGAGTTGGATCATCCTTCTGAGTGCTTGTCCAAGAGTCGATCCAAGTAGGACGTGTTCTCAGCTTGCTGGCCACAATCGGTTCTAGAGCATGTCCTCGACCAATGGATGAACGGGAATGGAAAAACCAATCCCAGATCTTCGAACGCCCCTGGTCACTCCATTGGAGTGCTAAAGCATGGTTTCCCACATATGAGGCGTAGGAGATGGCATCTCGAATGACCGAAGAACTTCTGCCAGCACCTTTCAGCTGATCAGAACAGAGGAACCTGGCGCTATGTGTGAGGGACTCTAACAAGCCCATGAAGAGTTCGTACACCTTCAAGGCTTCAGGAAGGAGAAGTGCACGAGCGATAGCTGCTATCATTGCATAAACCCTTGGGTCTGGAATGGAGTTTGCCACCTCTGCAAGGAAAATCCTGACCATCTTAGCTGCACCTGAAAGAGGGAGAATGAAAAATGGTTAATGCTGGAGTCATCGCAGCTTACCCTGAGGGTACTCGACACTTGATGCAACAGGTATGTCCTTCCCACTTATCACGTCGTCGCCAAGGTCCATATAACACCCTTTAATGAACTGGTTGTCGTTATCATCTAGAGTCGCTGATCCGGGTATTGATTTGTTCATGAATTCCCAGAAAAAGAGCTCTTTGTTCGTCAATAGAGACTGTAGTAGTATCAATTTGTGTTGAACTACTGGGAGGAAGGACAGATTGGACAGCTGCCACGCAACAAGACATAGCAACCGGTCTTTGTAGGGCTCCAACGCGTCAAAGCCTCCCCTGTTATGACAGGTTATAAGCCAATGGGAAGAAAGCCGAGTAAAGTCCTGGACTTTCAATAGTCCAGAAAGAGGGCCTAGCGAGTCGTCGAGGTCAGATAATGAGTGCATTGCAAATTCGGCTACCCTGAGGGTAGCATCTAGACTTGGTCCCCCTGGGCGAGCAGCTTGCTCAAAGTAAACGTTGGCCCTCAGGATTGCAAAAGATTCAGATCCGTCCGGAGTGCGATAAACGCCGGGGAAGAGATTTGCTGCCAAGTTCATAAGAGGAAGCACCTCCTCTGCATCTGGAGCAAGACGAACTACCGCTTTCACCCAGAGGCGAAGCGGGTGCAGCGGGTGCAAGTCCAATGAGGCAGAGCGGAGGAAAACATCAAGTGGTCCAGTGATCGACTTTATTGCCAGTGGAATGTAGTCCAACCACTCAAACGAGTCGGCAAAGTCCTGGACGACTATTTGAAGAAGCAACTGGGCATCAATTTGTGTATTCGGCAGACCGGGGAACGTCTGAAGAACTTCGAAGGCCACCTCAGGACACGAACTGGAGCCCTGTTCAAGGCAATACAAGAAAGGGATGATGGTTTCGAGAACTTGAGAGAGTGCGGGATCGATGTCTGGATCGTCTAAAGCTCTTTCGAAGGTGGTGAGAGCAGGTTTCAGCTGCGCTTTCTCTCCCCCTTGAAACCGGGTGTAATGATCTCTCCCAATATGTAGGAGCTGTTGAGCAGGGACGGATTCCATCTGGGGGCATGGTGTTTGCTCGTCCCAAGGCTCAGCGTGGGGTATGTCCGATATTTGGACGAAATCGGACGTAGCGAAGTACCGCTTATGGAAACGGCTAGGAGAGTGACGTAGGGTTGCTTGGGCACGAAAGTTGAGATGAACCCCGGGGCCCTGGGATCTATCTTCTTCTGTGCGAACGAGTGAGGGGAGACATCCGACTTATTATTATATCCACGTACCCAATGACCAATCTCCGTCTGGGTGTCGCTGAAACTCAAAACAGAAGATCTGGTAGTGACCCGTTGTTGTAATGGCAAGGGTGAAAGAAAGGCATTCAGTTGGGCTAAGATCGTATCAGTTTCACGGCGCAGATCGTAAGCAAAATGTGAGCTTACACCTGAAGACCGCTTAGCTCCCACCGCGCGACAGTTTTGGCACATTCATGGATGACCGGTAAGTGTTCACCCGTTTCATTCAAGAGTTGATCGCCAATCAGGGCTCGAGCCACAAACTTTACATCCTTCCAAAGGACAAGGTCGTCTTCAGGATCCAAAGGGCACGCTATGGCGATATCTGGAGGAATTAAGAGGTAAGTGCAACTCGAGGACTCCAGTGAACACTGCGCTTTACCGTGTACGTATAACCAACTAGAAACATGATCAACAGGAGAACTCGCGCAGAGCAAGGTGATAGTACGCACTCCACAACACTCGCCATAGTTCAGATGAATTGGGAGGACGAACGCTCGAAGTTGATTGGTCAGGACACTTATATACGGTTTCAGGCGCCAATTCGGTCCTAATTGCGGCCACGCCCTCGGACAGGTTTAGAAGATATGGTGTTACATTTAGGCTTCGTGCGATAGCACTGGGACAGCTACCGGATAGTTTACGTGAGAAATGTATTTGAAAGGCAGAATCGCCGCAAAGGGGCAGCAGATCTGACGTACATATGCAGAGTTGGAAATGGCCAGCGCGGACAGGTAAAAACTCCCCGCAACACCATAGATTCCGGCCATTGCGAACAGCGCGTCGCACTACATGGGATCCATCATTGCACTTGTGGTGGATGGTGTCGTCGGGAGGGTCGGCATAGGAGTACAGCATCGAGTTCGAGGCTCCAGGACATGACACCCTCATATGCAGAAACTCTCATTGACCTAGGACACCACGGGCACTGAGTCGAATGGCACAGATCAGCAACGTTCCACGCATTGACAATCGGAGTCTTGACGATAAACCCATCACTCGTAAACCAGACTCTTCCCCCCAGCCCTCCAATTCGTACTGTCTTCAGGAATTTGTCGTCAATGCCACGTCGAACTGCAGAGCATAACACACCAGGCAGCTTTCCAGTGGCTACCGTCCTTTGAATGCGACCGGTATGAATCACGAGAACCCGCAGAGAATGATGAATACTTCGCAAGCAGTGGTGATCGACAGTTTGCGTTGAGGAAGGAGAATAAAGTCGAAAATGGAAATTGCACTTGGTAATTATAAGCGCCGTTCCCACGCTGGTGAATTCATTCGACGCTCACTATCCCTTGCATGCTATACAGTAAATCTATGGCCGAGGCTTCTATGCACTCCTTCTTTGAATACCTCGAGGATGTTCATATATTGTGCTCTATCCAAATGGACCCCTAGAACTAACCTGGAAGCGTCAACGAAGATCACCCTACATTGGCATTGGCAGGCCAGCTTGATCGATGTCCTTTCATTCACGCTATCGCAGTGATGTGGACGATAAGCCAGACCACGACATTGGATTGGTGTTAGGAATACGCGCCTTTCATACCATATCTCAGGATTGCAGTCAAACTCTGCAGAACGCCGCCAGTGCTCGCAGGACTTTATCGATTCTTCTTGGCTCAGAAACCTTCGAAAAAATCTTAGCGCCCAGGCCAATCTGGGGGACTGACCGCAAACATGAGGATACTGCGGAGGTTCGAAGCCCCACGCGTAGTGTGCATTGGGGGATCAGCTGAGTGACTTCAATTCACTCTGTTCTGGATCCGTGGTAGGTGTTGTCCTCGTGATGTCTTCTCACTTGTCATGCTATACCGGCGCTATGAGAGGTTGCTGCAACGTTTTGCGCAAGTGCTGTATAAATTCCTTCTGAATTCCTGAAGCCCAGCCTGTCCAAGGTACCAATGGAGTACGCCAGGCTCGCAAGCTCCTTAATTCTGGGGCACAGCACCCAAGCTCCAGTATCACCAAACTCAACCTCCTATGCAAGCATAGTAACGAGAAGGGCCAATTCGGATTATGCCGCTACCCCTCCTTCCCCACCACCATCCATCCATGATTCGTCCAACGACTTGGCAACCCTTGTTCTTCGTGGCCAGCGGCTTACTTTCTCCTACGATGGCACCAGCGTGTCTGCCCAGGATGGCAGAGTTTCGGCTTGTGGATTAGCTGCACTGAACTGCGCCCGAATTGTTTTCAAGAAATTTAAAAAGGGCCTCACTGAGGCTCAACTCTTAGAGGATATCATCAGCGAGCAGACCGTGCAGGTACGTGGTGATACGATGTCTATCTACTTAGGGCTGACGAGATCGTAGGAAATCGTTTCCATATGTCCAATGTGGGCTGGAACTGCCTACCCGGAGATTGAAGAGATCGCTGAACTCCCCATCTTCCGCTATTTCTTGAAACGTCAAGGTACCAATTGGGGAAATGCTACCCGTTCAGGTTTTGACAAAATGCTGGAGTAAGTGGCCGTCGTTTGTGAATTTCCTTCACTCGTGACACTCTCAGACGATTGCAAGGCGCCGGTACGCAGGAACTGGAATGTCCTCCTCAAGTTCAAGCTGTGGTCATCACCAAAGAACCTGACGTCGTCGCATGTCTGCGTCTTACGATTCAGGAGAAGAATGTCTTCGTTATCTTCGATCCTCATCCACGGCCTTCTCATCCCAATGGCTCTGGCCTCGTCATCGACGCCAACAGAGAGCGAATCCTGGGTCATTTAACGGAGTTGATGGGGGTCGATGAGGACCTTCTCAACGACCCAGAAGTTGCTTGGCAGATGGAATTATTTTCTTCCGAGCACACCTTCGTTCCGAATTTGAAGCCCGATGATCCTGATCTCGAATCCCTCGTCCTTCAGCTCAGCATCCAATCCTACGCCCAAAAGCACAATGCAGAGAAGCAACTTAGACCCGTTCGAGAAGAGCGCGACAAGCTCACAGCTCAGCTCGAACAATTGCGGACAGTTGCAAAAGCACAACTTGCCGAAGCTAGGGCATATAGGCAAGGCGTAGAGAACAACCGTGGACAAGAAGATATTCAACGTAGCGTGTTGGTTCAAGAGATACAGAGGCTTCGTGGTGAGGTTCAAGAGGCAAAGAATACTAACGACAAACTCAGCAAAGAAATGCAAGCATTGAAGCGTGCTGATATTCGAGCCGAATGAAAAGCTACCGACGATGTCGTTGCGCGAGAACCTTTCGAAATAATGGAGGGCATACAGGTTATCGTAGTCTCACCGTCCATTCTGTAAGTAAGATTACCCAGTACATTCTTTCACTCGTGAGGACAACAATGTCGGTGGGTCGTTGAGATCACCTTCACACAATTCCGTCTAAAAGTGAAATCCGTCGCGGTCACGTACAAGTCGCTGTATCCCCGGTACATGCCGACTAACTTCCTTTCCGCGTCAGTGACCACCCAGTCTCAACCCAGTCTTCGCAACAGGTAAAGTTTGTCTCTATCAGTGAATTTCACCATTCAAATATCTGACAGTCTCTTGCAGGAGGCAATGTGTGATGCATTTGACCTCGTTGTGTCGTGCTGTCATCGCCATTTTTCTGGTTATCGAGGCGATCGGATTCCGATGGCATGAGACTGCTGTACGGGGTGGGTGGCTCGAGTCGGACGAACTACACGACATCACAAGGAAACCCTGAAGTCTGTCGCCAGAGGCCATGAATGTCTTCGAGATCTGGAATTCGATTTCTCTAGTGGAATATCCACGCGCACCACCTACTAGATCTTCAAGGCTTCCACGATTTCCTCCTTGCTCAAGTACTGTGCTGATAAATACAAGGTTGTGGGTGGTCGTTGCGAACATGAGGACACTGCGGATAGTCGTCCTTGTGCACGCCACGTCGACGTCGTACATGATCGATACATGATCTTGCAACGTTTTGGGCGAGTATAAATCCTCTCAAAGTCTCCCAGAACAAGTTGTCCTCAACGCCAATGGAATACATCAGCCAACTAGCGGGTGCATTAATTGGCTTCGGGACCAGATCTTCAGCGTCACCAGACACCGAAGGCGCCCGTCCTGATGTCCCCAGTGTGGTGTGCTCTCCAGACGGCTCATCTACCCAGCCGCAACACAAAAAAGTTACCAATCCAGACCCTTCTTGTTCTACCTCTGCCCGGGAACCCTCTCCTCCCCTACATGTCCCCAAGTTGCCACTATTCCCACCACTACCACTCTCGAAACCGCCCAGCGACCCAGCGGCTTTTGTTCTTAGTGGCCAGCAGCTGATTGTCTCGTACGATGGTACGAGCGACTCGGTTCAGGGTGGCGGGACCTCCGCCTGTGGATTAGCTGCGCTGAATTGCGCTCGAGTTGTGCTTGGGAAATCTAAGCAGGGTTCTCTCGGAACTCGACTCTTAGAAGAGATAATCGACGAGAAAACTATGCAGGTCAGTGCTTTGATATTCATTCCGACACTTTGTGCTGACATGAGGCCCAGGATATTGTCTCTATTTGCCCAATGTGGACTGGGAATGCTAACCTTGAAATCGATGAGATCGTCAGTCTCCCTATGTTCAACAACTTCTTGAAACCTCTGGGCATTAGTTGGGGGAAGGCTACTCGCTCGGGTTTTGACAAGATGTTGACGTAGGTGTTCTTCGCGTTTATTCTAAGTTCGGCCTACTCATAGCCATCCCAGACGATTGCAAGATCTGCATCAGCATTCTGTTGTCGTCACGGTCATTACAAAAGTTCATGAAATCGTTGCGTGTATCCGCGTCGCGATCCAAGACCACAATGTTTTCGTCATCTATGATCCCCACGCACGCCCTTCACACCCGAATGGCGCGGGTTTTATTATCGATGCTGATAAAGAACGGATTCTGGATCACCTAACGATGTTGATGGGGGTTGACGAGGACCTTCTCAACGATCCAGACTTCGCCTGGCAGATGGAAATGCTCTCTACATTTTCTGGCCATTGTTTTATTCCGGAGCCAGAGGATCCCGACCTCGAGTCCCTTATCATCAAGCTAAGCATCCAGTCCTACGGTCAACATACCTGCGACCATGACGACTCTGCAGCCGAAATTAAACTCATTAAAGAAGAACGTGATAGGTTCTTGAG
Organism: Pluteus cervinus; assembly: GCA_004369065.1. NCBI lineage: Eukaryota > Fungi > Basidiomycota > Agaricomycetes > Agaricales > Pluteaceae > Pluteus > Pluteus cervinus. The sequence goes on from ML208437.1 coordinate 30,929, forward strand.
TCGGCTCAAACAATGGCGAGGATATGCGGAAGCCCAAACTTCCGCTGTCAAGGCGTACAAGCAGGAGGTAGAAAAAGTCGAGCGACAGGCTTTGCGAGATAAAGAGGCGTTAACACAAGAGATTGAGGAGCTGCGTCGACAGGTTCAACAGGCGGGAGAGGGTCGTGTCCAGCCGAACGCCCAGAACCGTGATGTAGACGAGGAGGTGAGAGCTGTTCTCGTAGTGCCAGAGGGAATCTTGGTGGAAATCGATTAACTTATATCGAGTTCGATAATTGCAATAGTATGGACTATCAGGTCCTCAATGAACTTGAAAAATGATGCTGGGGTGCATTCGAACTAAGATACGAATCGTTGAGCGAGATATCGGCGATAAGTGTTACCATTCAGATATATGTATCCAGCCACAGAATGGTATGTATAGTCCCCGGCACATTGTAATAAATTCGTTCTCTGACGAGCGAGTTTTTGCGTGCTCGCGACGCCAATTTTGATGACACGGCCATTTTCGGCGTCACGCCAACCTTTTTGAAAACAGCAATAATGCTTGCACACCGAAAAATCACTGAGGAAGAGATCGTCTTGGCCCTTTGTGAAGATAGACCATTCATCCGTCCTTGTACCAATCGATGAAGTCAGCCAAGGATTGTGTCTGTGTGATCAGCATGCGAGTCCGTTCCCACGTGTCGCGACGCGACGCGTTCATGACTCAGCTACCCTCGAACTCTTCCCACCATGTCAAGTACACCTTCAAATGAAGGCCCAAAGCTTTCTGAAGCTCTGCTCGTCCAGTCCAAAGTTGCAGCAGGTCCAGTTCAAAAATCCTGGTGACGGTCGAGATCGGAATGAGGGAGTTGTGATTTCCGAGTCATGGGTCTTATTCAGAGTCAAAGAGCCGTAACAAAACACTCGAATGCAGAGTGCTACGGTGAGCATCTATTCACGGCTGTTCTTTAAGCTTATGTGCAGTATCGCTGTGCAATGTCGCTGCAGTCGATGACGTCGACCCGATCCGAGTCGACCATTTTTTTAAATCAGTTCTCTGGCTCATACACTCCTCGTTATTAGGTGCACAATATTTTATGACCAACTAGCATAGGCCTGGAGATCGTGGTTAGCCAGGTCAGCCACCAGAGAACGGATATAAGAAGCTGCATTGGCTAACACGCTCTTCTTGCCGTTTCCCACTTTCTTCCCCCACTGGAAACCGCCAGTACCACGATTATTTCCTTCGCCTCATACCTGAAGAGGTACTCGCCACTGCTTATATCTTCTCTCAACTACAAATCATCCACGATGTGCCCGCGGAATTGAGTTCGATAGACTTCTTCGGAAGTATCACTCATAGTACGCACGCCATCACCAAGAGTTGAAAACAACATTATCGAAGATCGTTATGCAATAATCAACCCGCTGAGCGGGTTTTCCATCTCAACGGGACGCGACAATACGCGCAGGTTTACCGTTGGATGCAGGATTGCCAACGCTGGAGGTGAGGGTTCCTTCGGGGAGATGGGTCAGCCACTAATATGCGCTTCACAGACTCAGAGGCGCTGGAGAAAGACAACTTCACGAGATATGAACTCGCCAAGGCAAATTACGAGTACTGAGGGGCTGGTTTTGTTTTTATATTCAGTACGTCCGCTCACCATCACTTCTACCTGCCCCGAAAGCTGATTGAGTTTGAACATAGCGCGGGCGTGCTGGTATATCATCCATTACACGCTTTAGACCTGCAGAGCAGAATTCGACTATCTACCTTCAAGCACTCTTCGCCGCATTCAAGTTGCTGATGGTTACGAGCAAGACTCTATCACCACACATTATGCATCCATGTTTTCGATTCTTTCGAAGAATCAGTTTTGTTTTTCCCATTCGGTATGTTGACCGACATTGTTCTGCAACCTTCTTGATAGCTGATTGGATTGAGTGCAGCGCGGGCCCGCTCGTACGCTGGATCTGCAGAGCAGATTTCGGTCATCCACTTCCAAACGCTCTTCGTAACATCTACTCGCAATCACGAGCAAGACTCGTACTACCATCGACTACCTTCAACTCGATCGCTATCCCACAAGGCTATCTCATCGCGCATATAAAGAACTCAAGTTATCTATTGTCCACTTCCCAATGCTCTTCTCCACACGACCTACGACTACAAGTAAGATTCTACAATCAGGGCCAACTATCCATTCATATTCTCAATTCTTTCTCTATCCCACCAGGACACCATCTTGTCACGCAAACCGGCACTCATCAAGAGATACTCCCAATATCTCAAGATCAAGTCCAAGGATTGAAGTCCCCCAACTTCTCTCCATCTATCGGCCCCGCCCTTCATTCTCCCCCAAGGATGATATGCTCGCATTGCCGCCTTGCTGGTTTGCAACCCCACACAAGGTCCCGCTTTGACTTCTCCTCCCAGCTGTCAGGAGCTCCAACGTCTTGCCGCGAATTTGTCGAGTCTCAATGCCAAGCTATCCTTAGAGCCCTTCGCTCCTTCAACGCTCGCTATTATTGTCAAGCTTTCGAAAATTCCACCTTGCTGCGAATATCGGGATTCAAGGCTAGCCTGATTCTTTTCCATGGACTAGAGGAGGCTCGAAAACCCCATAGACAAGCATCAGCTCCTCTTCTTCTTCCTCCCAACTTCAAGCTATCAATGACTCGGTCTTCACAGCTGTAGGTCGGAACACTATCATCGAATTTGCCCTTTATCTCACACAAGTGCCTTATATGCGGTCTATTCAGCCGTCCAGGTCCCCGACATCTCCTCCTTCGCTCGCGTTCATTACCTCCCACTGAGCGGTGGTGTATGTCAATGATGTTGCGGGATTCAGGACCAACAACCGCCGACGGCTTACAGGAGGCTCGAAAACCCCCCACAGACAAGTATCAGCTCCTCTTTCTCAACTTAGGCGACCACTTCCTCCTCTTTGCAACTGGATCACAACCTCATCATTGGAATCGCCCTTCATCTCATTCAAGTTCATTATATGCGGTCCCTCAAGTCGTCCAAGTCCTCAAC
>ML208437.1:34784-47643 GCA_004369065.1 Pluteus cervinus
GTGGATGATGAACAAGAAGGCTCCCCTTGTGTTGACGCGCCCATACTGGCCAAGATCCTCGGAACAAGAACTCCATCCGATCTGGTTTGAAGGAGCTCTACCCCCAGTCAACAATTGCACCTTCATTCCGTTCCCAAAATCGATAGGATTCCTCTCGTTGGACCTTTTGTGGACCTTTTGTGGACTCCCCTACTTATGAGGTCTAGTACCCGCATCCCTTTGGTCTCCGTCCCCATTCCCCATGCACTGCAAGTTTTGCCTTCGTTGGTTAGCTATTGGATACAGTATCATATGCGGGCTTATTTAGCGTGGATTGTTTTACTCATGCTTTCTTTTCTTGGCTGGTTATATTCTTTGGTTCTAGATGAACTACTTGTTGCTCTATGTTTCGGTTCTAGAAGGACCGCTGGTTATGTTTTCGGTCCTGGACGGACTGCTGGTTGTACTTTACGGTTCTCGATGGACTGCTGGGTCGTGTACTTTTTTGGTTACGTTTTCAGTTCTTGATGCACTGCTGGGTTATTTACAATAGTTTACATTTTCGGTCCTTGACGAACCGCTGGATAGTTTACAGTTCTTGACGGACTGCTGGAATATACTCTATAAATATATGTGCATACACCCCTCCCGACCTTTGAACTTTGGGAGTGATCGTGCCATTTCGTAGGTATTTGGTACGGACACCAATATAAATTCAACCGATCCCGTCTGGTGAGAGCAGAGACGGTATGCAACGTGATGGAACCCACGCAAACGCTTCGATTGATAGATATTCTCAAAAGGGGGCCGAGGGTAGCACACGGAAGAAAGGTTATATGACAATCCATGAAAAACTTGCTGAATATCGAGGAATGGTGTAGGATTTATTGCGTCCTGGAAAAAACAGGGCATGTTGGCGGTGCATCCGTATTCCCAGAAGGAGTTTTAATTGACGGCGTCCCGTCGTTCAATATTCAATCGCAAGCCTGAGGTTTAAACCGTGCCGGTGCGAGATGAAAACCAGTACCGCTGCGATGATTGGTTGGACAAGCCATAAAATCTCAGTCTCGACACCTGCTTTCCGGACTGCCCCTTACCGCCTACCCACGACTTCTGAAATGCCTGTCAGAGTGGGTTCAATTCCACTCACCTTGTCGACGTGCTCATTTCCTTGTTCTACAGTATCACCATCATCACCAACATGCTTCTAGATCTCAATCATATGCAGGCCTAACATTTGCCCCGTTTGACGACCAACTTGACGGCGGTCATTTGTTACCCGCAATTTGGGAGGTCGAGCACGGAAATCCCGTTGTCATCAAGTACCAAGGCCCTACCGCGCTCTATGTCATTGAGGGTGAGCATGTCGGTCTAAGAGCAAGGAGACTGAATAACTTCAATAACTTAACGTGAACGTCGGCTAGGCCAATTGACGGCGACTGAGGATGATCAGCAGGTATCGTTGGAGCCAGGAGATGTCATCGTTGCGGAACCCGGCAGCGTCGTTACCTGGACCTCTCCTTCGAAGGGAAAAGGTAAGTCATGTTGTTCGAATCATTCAAGTTGGCAGGTACTCACTGCAACTTACAATGATATTGGCGGCTATGTAAACATCATCCGACAGGTTTTGGAGTTGCATATGTCGCAGCAAATGTTACGGCCAAAAACTTCTTGGATTGAATAAGTACCTCGAAGGGTTCGTCCGAAGTGACGAGTCGCCACTTGGGGTCGTGTGTTGGAACCTGTCTTCGTGTAAATGTTCTAGGATGTGCAAAGTTTATGCTTACTGCTAATCCCGAATTCCGGGTCGTGGACTTACTTGAGGTCGTCGTTGCTCATCGTTGCTTGAAGCGATTTGAAGTTGGACCGGTCTTCCAAAGTTATTCGCGAGACTCAACCGGTTCCGAGTCCGAACAATGTGAGGACTAGGTCTTTTTCGTGGTCGTCCCGCCAGAAATTGACCGGACTTTGCGCGGCAACTCCCGAAAATATGCAGAGTGGGAAATAACCCTTTGATCGCCGGACTTTGCGCGGCACTTTCCGAACGGGCCACGAGGAGCTAACCTCTGGTTGGCGACGAGTGGCCATTCGTGCAACACGACCACAAGTACGGACGTAAGTTTTTTGGAATTCGACTGTCAGTATTGTGCACTCTAAGTCTAACGGACTCGGATTTGCCACACAACTGTGTTGGCCCACAGTCACTAAGTCCAAAAATCGACCGTGGGTAAACAAACAGTGGCGCCGCTCCGTGCGACAACAAGCCCTTGTGCATGGCTGTGTCGTAAGCAGTCCCTGCACCCTTATCCCGTGGATGCTGTCGAAGCCTTCCAATTGTCTGAACACCAATGGAGTTCATCCACCAGCTGGTGGGCTTATTTATTACGCAAAAACGCACAGAGGAAACACCTCTTCCGCGTACGCTACCTCCACTCCCACCACCACTTTCGGAGCCACCCGACAACCCAGCGACCTTGGTCCTTAGTGGCCAGCGGTTGTTTATCTCGTACGATGGAACGAGCGAGTCTGTTCAAGGTGGCGGCGTTTCCGCCTGTGGATTAGCTGCATTGAATTGTGCCCGGATCGTTCTTGGAAAGTCTAAACTGGCTATGCCCGAAGGTGACCTCTTGGAGGATATGATCAGTGAAGATACTGTGCGGGTATGTACACCCGTACCTATTCCAAGATTCTGGACTGACACGGGACAACAAACCAATAGGAAATCGTCTCTATCTGCCCGATGTGGACTGGGAGTACCGACCTGGGAATCGAAGAGATCATTGATCTCCCCATCTTTAATAATTTTATCAAACCTCTAGGCGTCAATTGGGGAAAGGCCACTCGCTCGGGTTTTACCAAAATGTTGAAGTAAGCAGTTCTCCTTGTTGCTTTTAGGGTTTGGTCCTACTCAAAACGATCTCGCATAGACGACTGGAAGACGTGCAGCAGCACCCTGTCGTCGTCACAGTTATTACCAAAATTCCTGAAATCATTGTATGCATTCGCCTCGTAATTCAAGAACAAAACGTTTTCGTCATTTTGGATCCTAATTCACGCCCTTCACATCCTGACGGCTCTGGTCTCATCATTGACGCCAACGAAGAACGAATTCTCGATTACCTGATGGACCTGATGGGGGTTGACGAGGACGTTCTTAATGATCCAACTATCTCCTGGGAGGTAGCAAAGCTCTCTACATTCTGCGGCCACTGCTTTATTCCGAGCACAGAGGAGCCAGATCTCGAATCCCTGGTCCTCCAGCTGAGTGTTAAACCTTACAGTCAAAGAGACTCCGACGAGCGAAGCAGAACTGTTAAAGAGGAGCGTGACAGGTTCCTGACTCGGCTCATTCAATGGCGAGCATATGCTGAAACGCAGACTGCTGCTCTCAATGCATACAAGGAAGAAGCGGTGAGAGTTCAGCGGCAGGCTCTAAGGGATAGGGATTTGTATCGAGAAGAAATCGAAGAACTACGTAGGCAGATTGGACAGGAGACGAACGCTCAGAGGCAAAGTGAAGGTGAATCATCGCGAGCATGGAGGGACAGAGTACCGCTCTTCGCTGGTATCAGGATTCGTCGACCCAAGTAATCGACAAAACGTGTAGACGAGTATGTAGGTACGGATCTCAAATTGTGAGTCAACTGGCAAGCTACTGTACATATGTATTATGGAGGTGGGTCGATTCGATTTTGGAATCCAGTTTGATTACTAGATAAAGGACAATCTTATCATTTGGCACACCGTGAGTGGATCGTTCTTGGAATATGGAAAGATCATGGGGATACCCAGATTATAGTTTCCTTTGGAATGTCAGCGTTGAACCCTCTCCTCTCGGCGAAAGCCTGTCAGTGTTTTGTTTGACTAGACTCGGAATGGATAGGTAGTGAACAGATGCGAACCTATGTGTTGAGAAACTTCCCGGTCGGTGCTAAAGGGGTGGTACTTGGAGCGACGTTAAATGACATACCAAACAAACCTATTGATGGAGAACAACGATTGTAGGAACACACAAGGATAATCTTTCCTGCGATTTCGTGTCCCTGTTTCCGAGTCCCGGGTAAGAGTCTTTCTGACATTAGACTGCCGGATGAGCTTGTCCAGGAGTTGATTGAGAAACCGAATCGCAGAAATCGTCTGGTCTTGGGGCAATGGTAAGTTAGCGCATGAAAGAAAGGTTGGTTGACGACATCCCTCGCAGAATGGATAGGAACCCTTTTGGCGATTTCATATCTGCTTCCAAAGGCCGGGGTAAAGTCTTTCTGACAGAGGAATTACCACCCTGGGTAAGTTGTTCGAATGTTCAAATCCGGGAGTACATAGGCTAGACTTGTTGCTGAAACAGTCGCTTTTGGATCTGGAAGGACCATAAAAACGGCAGACCTTGCAATAGCAAGAGCCCAGACAGAACGTCTTGAATTCTCAGTCGTCTACAGAGAATGCCTATTAGCGTACGTTCAAGTCCACACACCTTACATCCTGTTAACGTGTTCCCTTCCCTTTCCACAGTATTACCCTCGTCAAAACCATGCTGGACAATTTAAGTCAACCCCAAATCTCCGCTATGCCCATTATGACGACCAGCCCAACGGCAGTCGTTTGATCCCTGTCGTCTGGGAGATCGAACGTGGACAATCTCTTCTCACAGAATACGTAGGCCCCGCCGCGATATATATACTCGAAGGTGAGCACGTTTGTCGGACGGTCGAAGAGCTGTTTAGAATGCAACAACTACTAGGCCAAGCGACTGCTACCGAGAATGGTCAGACAATGTTGTTCAAAGCTGGAGATGTCATTGTCGTGGAACGCGGCAGCGTTATCACCTGGTCGTCTCCTTCTAAGTGCAAGAGTATGTCTTCTTTAGAATCCGTATACATGGGTAGACACTTACATCGATGGTGCGATCGTCCTACAATAGGCTTTGGTGTTGCATACACCCCGTCCGGTAGCGTCGTCGAGGACTTCTTTGAAGACGAAATCAAAACGAGATAAGTCGGCCGTCAACGCGTCAACTTTGAGGCCTGAGGGGTTGTGTCCAGAGTCGTGAATAGTGTAAAGTTGATGTTGCAATCTCGTTTCTGTAGGAGGTTATAGATCCGCTGTAGTAAAGTTCTGCTTGGCTGCAAGCCAAATTCGGTTTATTCCATTTGACCGCTCGCCGACTAGGATTTCAGCAGGACCAGGAGCGACTTGCCTTGGTTTGTTCGAGTTCAAGCCCGAAGGCTTCAAGAGTTGACTCCTATTCGCAATCGCGTGGCAGCAGATCGTGAGACATTGCTACCAATTTAGTCGTACACCTGAAATGCCTAAAACCAACCAAAAAGCTTGATCAAAACGTCGACTCAAATGGGCCATTCCAATTTCAGGTAAGATGGGAAACCTTACATCGTGCAATATTTTTGATAATACAGCGTTCAACGGGCTGGAGGTTGGTGGTTCAAAGATTGAAAGGCCCGAGAACGGAGCTCACCCCTCTTGAACTGCTCCAGGATGTGTTTCACATTACAAACAACCGAGAACATGGTATTGTAATCCCATAAGGTTGGGCGAGACCTGCACATTACACCGTTTACACGTTACTTCCAATGCACGCCGGGATCGTTCTGCTTGCGAGCTACTTCCTGGCGGTGGCCGTGATTTTGTTGAAACGTCGGAAAGGACGCATACCTGCCGAACGACCCCATTCTCGTCGCCATGCCCCCACCCCGCCTTACCCGTCCCCCAACATTCCGCCCAATGACCGGACGACTCTTGTGCTCCGTGGAAAGCAGCTCACTGCCTCGTATATCGCACCGAGCGCATCTTTTGAACACGGCAGTGTTTCTGCTGGTGCATTCGCAGCACTAAATTGCGCCCGAATTATTTTCAAGAAATATAAACAGGGCATCCCTAGTAGTCGGCTCATAGATGACATCATCAGTGAGCAAACAGTGCAGGTATGCAGCGAACCATTCGCTCTTTGCAATTGGGTTGACTCACAGCTTAATTCTCTTAGGAAATCGTCTCTAGGGTCTGTCCCATAGGCGCTGAGAAAGCCCACTTTGAGATCGAGGAGATCGCTAAGCTCGGCATCTTCAGTGATACCTTGAAATGCCAAGGCGTGAGTTGGGGAAAGGCTACTCGTTCGGGTTTTGACAAGATGTTGAAGTAAGCCTTCTTCTCGTTCATTTATCCCATCTACTCACAATCTGCATCTTCAGACGGTTAGAAGATACACAACCTGAACAGCCCGTCGTCATGATCATCTCCAAAAATTGTTCCGATATGATAGCTTGTCTCCGGCTCCCAATCCAGAAGGAAAACGTCTTCGTTATTTTTGATCCTCAGTCACGCCCTCCACACCCTCGTAGCTCTCGTCTTATCATCGACACAAATAGGGGGAGAATCCTCGATTACCTGACAAGACTGATGGGCGTTGATGAGGGTCTTCTCAACGATCCAAACCGTCAAATGAAAATATTCTCCTCGTTTTGCGGCCACTGCTTTATCCCGAGGTCAGGGAATCCCGATCCCAAATCCAGAGGACAGCCGGACCCTACAATGCACGATACAGACGAGCAGCTCAAACTCGTTCGAGACGAACGCGACAGCCTCGCAGCCCAACTCGAACTCGTCCAAGAAGAACGCGATAACCTTGCAATCCGGCTCGAACCTGTTGAAAAGGAGCGTGACAGTCTCAAAACCCAACTTAACGAATTCCGGACATTCATGAAGGAACAACTCGCCGGTTCCCGCGCATACGAGCGAGAAGTCGAGGAAGTGTGGGGACAAGTAGATGTACAACGTACTGCTTTGATTCACGAAATACAGAGACTTCGAGGTCAAGTTGAAGGCAGCCAGAATGCTGATAGAGCGAGCCCAGAACAACAAGCCCCAAAGCACAACGGCGCTGAAACTGGTGAGATGGCACTTCGAGTCGTCGATACGGGATTAACGTTACTCATAGATGTTCGCATAATACCAGCGGCCATCTACGATGAGGAACGGAAGCAGATGCCCGGGTACTATATATGAATCAGTTGCATAAGCAAGTACCTTGAAATGATAGATAGTCCGTCAGGATTCAACATTCAATCGCGTGTATATGCGCCTCGTACACAAATGTATGCATGAAGAAACTTCCCGGATGGGACTAAGTTAGATGAATGAAAGGCGAATTGACATTCCAAGAAAACCTTCACTGAATCTTATTTTTGTTTCCAGAGGTCGGGGTATAAGTCTTTTTTCGACAGTGGGAAAACCCACCAGGGTAAGTTTATTCCCATGTTCAAATCGAGGAGTCTATGAGCTCAACTCGGCATTGCAACAAGGTCTTAGAATGACCATAAAGACGGTAGTTCTTAAGGGCCTTCCGTCAACTCAAAGTTCCTAAGATGCCTATGAGAGTGCGTCCAGTCCCCTTACCTTGATCCTGTCGACGTACTTACTCACCGTTTCCCTGTCCGCAGTATTATCCTCGCCAAAACCACGCCACGCGATTCAAGTCAACCCCAAACCTCCGCTATGCTTCTTTTGACGACCAACCCGAAGGCAACCGTTTAATACCTGTCCTCTGGGAGGTTGAACGCGGACAATCTTTTCTTGTTGACTATATAGGCCCTGTCGCGTACTATATCATTGAAGGTGAGTGCGCTTGTTCGAAAGGCGAGGAGATGGACTACATGACGCACTGTGTGCTAGGCCAAGTGACCGCTACCGAGGATGGTCGGACATTGTTATTGCAAGCCGGAGATGTCCTTGTCGTGGAATACGGCAGCGTGATCACGTTGTCCTCCCCTTCAAAGGGTAAAAGTGGGTCGTTTGTTTGTTAATTCACCCGCAGATGCTGACACTGGAGGTGCCGCGATCGCCCACAGGCTTTGGTGTTGCATATACACCATCTGGTAATATGGTCGATGACTTCCTCGATGAGAAGGAAACCAGAGGGAGATAACTTGGTCGTGGCTATTCGGGGAGTGTTCCTTGCTGTTCCTTGTCGTCAATGTGTAAAATCTGTAATCGAGTTTCTGTAAATGTTCACCAGAACTGTACTAAGACTGAGGCCTAGTTTCTGGGACTTACAACCAGCCGCCTGCCTTTACCCCAGGTTCGTCGGTATCTCATAGCCAGGGATAGTATTTGCCACACATCGCGAAGGGAGCAATGGGTACATGGACGAGAATGTATGCGTTAAGAAACTTCCCGGAAGGCGTTAGCACCTGACAGAAACGTTAATCGACAAGATACCTCGGGGCCGACGTGACGAAGCTGAGGGATCCTTTTGTGTTGATTCTGTTTCTGTTTCCAAAGGCCAGAGTATGAGTCTTTATCGACAGTTGCGCCTAAAAACGTCCCAGATGGAATAGGACATGAAATAAAGGTTGATTGACATCCCAAAAAGCCTCACTGAACGACAACCTTGCAGCCTTTTGTGACTTCGTTTTCCTACCCCCGAGGTAGCGCCTTTTCGACACCGGGCTTTACCGCGTCGGCGAAGTTCATGCGAATATTATAAAAGGTTCAGGTCCGGATCGAGTGGTGCATGGCAGCGAGGTCGATTTGTTATCGCAACAAGGGTAATAAGTGGCCCTTGGAAAGAATATAAAAGCCTATCCAGCGGCAAGAGCCTATATACAGCGCCTTGAAGCTTCTGCAGCAACCCCGAGTTTCCGAAATGCCGGTCAGAGTATGTTGCCTGCGACTCACCTCGTATTCGCATTCATTTACTTTCCTCACAGTTCTACCCAAGCCAGACCCATGCCTCTCGATTCAAGTCAACTCGCAATGCACGATATGCTCCGTTTGACGACCAGCCCAACGGTGGCCGTATGATACCTTTTGTATGGGAGATCGAGCATGGGCAGTCCCTTTTCGTCAAGTACGTAGGCCCCGGAACGTTCTATATAATTGAAGGTGAGCATATCTGTCCACGGGCGAGGAGCCCATCTGAGTCATGGAACCTGCGCTAGGCCAAATTACTGCCACGGAGAATGGCCAGACGGTGTCGTTGGAAGCAGGAGATGTCATGGACGTGGAAGATGGCAGTGCGGTTACATGGTCGTCTCCCTCGAAGGGCAAGAATAAGTCTTTTCGTCCCAGGTCCATTGGTAGATATTCATTTTGGAGATGCGCCCACTGGCACCCTCTCCAGGCTTTGGTGTTGTGCATGTCCCCGCGGCCAGCAGTGTCCTCGAAGACTTCTTGAAAGACGAATTATCTCGTCTTGGTTAGATTTGCGGCTGACTTCACTTGCGTGTATCACGTAGTATGACTGTAAATGTGTTTCTGTAAAATGACCGGTGTTGTAACCAGGGTCCAGTGGGCAGCTGAGAACCTGGATCGTGGGAGACCAATCCGGGCAACCCGGCAACACCAAACATCGTAAACACACGACCACCACATCGGTCACAGAACACAGAAAATGGGTAAAAAGCACAGAGTAAAGGGCCCGGTTAGTCGCTCTACTATCACCAACTTGAAGTCGTTCAAAATACTGATAAAATTGCCAACAACAAAAAAGCTAGCTTTACAGAAATGCCTGTCCGGCCTACCCACCGAACTCATACAATTAATTCTGGAGGAGCTCGCACGACAAGCACCTCATCTTGGCGCTTGGATGTTACGCACAAATTCAACGCTGAAACGATGGTGAGCCCTCAACCCCTCCCGGTGCACCCTTTTGAACTGATCATGTCGTCGATTAGGATTGAACCCATATTGTACTACGAAATATCGTTGGGCCATCAGTTCGACCAAGGCGTGGCCGACTCCAAACTCTTCGCCTCATACTGTTCACGACCCTCTTTTTTTACCGAACACGTCAAAGTTCTCTCAATCGGACCTGCCACACTTTCATCCTTCGTTGTCCCCTTCTTAACCGCCTGCACCAGTGTCAAGTCCCTAACACTTCGCTGTCAATTTTACCTATTGCTTTTTGGCACCTTAGAAGACAAACGGGCATTCGCAGAACCGTATTGGCAGGCTATCAGTCTACCACAACTCCGGCCAACAAGACTCGATATAGATCTCTACCAACATCTGATTCTCTTCCCGAAATTCGAGGCGACACATTCTCTCTTCTCAAATGTCACTCATCTCGAACTGGATTGTGATCCAGAATGTTTGTTTCTTAACGAAAACCTCTTATCACTCGTCAAAGTCATCCGACTCAAAGTCAACTTCCCCTCGCCAAATCCTCGGTTCAGGTTAGACCCCATCCTATCTGGGATTAACACTGCAGCCAAGTTTTGCCCACCGAATGCAAACATCTGTTTGATTTGGTTGGCTGGTATACCGTTAGAAGAGGTTATCTCCACCGCATCCATATTACGAATCTCAAGAGGTTCACTCGGGAGCCAGGTCGTTCTGGGAACAAGAACGCTCGACAAAGATAGAGATGTGCTGGACCGTCCTGGGTATCAATGCATCCTGGCAAATTGGTGTTTGAAGATGGACGGGTTAGACGATATCTGGAAACAGGCGGAGAGGATTGTGGAAAAGAGGTTGAATTCGGAAGGTGAGATCCTCGTTTTGTTGTGTTAAACACGTTTCTGAAGGCTTTGGTAGCCCGTGTTGCGGGACTGAGCTTCGGCTCTTGATCTATAGAACGTTCAGGGCGTCTTCACGCGCAAGGACGGGCGCCTGCTGGCCAGAACGGGAAGCCTTCCCTGTGTAGCTCGTCGACCATCTTTCTAACAATGAGAGAGAAAACGACCTATGAGCCCAATCGATTCGATCCAAGGACCTCCGGCCGAATTTGTAGGAGTCCAATTTTGTGTTTAGAAGTTGAGCTGATGTGATCCGTGTGTTGCAGAAGCTCTACCCATCATTGTTTCTGGTTTACAATATTCTCAAAGAGAAACGAAGCCGACTAGCTGCGATATTTTGTGTGAGGTGGGTGGGTTGCCATCGATACCGAACAGAGGGACAAACGCAAGGCCGTGTCCTTCATTGTGCAATGCTATCAAAGCGAATGCGGTGGCGTTCCGTCATGGATCGGAGGGTCTGATTGGTGTAACTCTCTTATTGTTGCTTCAGCCTGTTGTGATAAAGGCCGGATGGGACACTACAGTACTAGTTCTGACTGTCCCCGAACTCACCTTGCATATTTTTGGATCACTTCCATATTCCATTGCCCTGCGGTAATTATACATTGAACATAGCAGGAAGTTACCTCCTTGTGGCACTGGTTGAGTTAACCGTTACTGTACTGCACAGTACTATCGCTAAGCACGGCCACAAGTAAGCCAGGTGTTGGCATGTTGCTAATATCCGGGTCAGTTTCCACAACGATACATGATCTTTGTGAACGCCAACCTTTTGTCCGGAGACTCTCAAGGGTCGAATCCGACAGCCAATGAAAGTCATTTTAGAGTTGATCTGGGTGAACACCAGCCAGTGAAAGCGCGAGAAAGGACTTTTGTCTTTTGTGGGCGGTGCCAGAAACAGAAGACCCAAACCGGAAAGCCCTTGTTCTTGACCAAGTTGTGGCGGATAAGACAGACTACCGTACTCCCTTCTGCCATTGTTGCTGCACACCCTTGGACAACAATCCATAGGCATCCTCAGGCTCTTCGTATTTAAGGAGCGTTCCAAAATGACGACCTGGCTACCCTTCTCAGCACCATTGCGTCGCTTTGCATACGACTCAAGCCCATGACTTCCCCTAGCGCAGGTGCAGGTACGTCAGATCATAATACTATCGGGCTATGATTTGAAGCTAACCTATATCTTCAGGCCACCATATACCTTACATCGGGCTCTCTCTGGGGTGGTTCCTGAACAAGGACATCTCTCTAACTTTCCTCCGATCCACACTTCCACGGATTCTCTTCAAACTCTTCCTCTTGATATGCTTCTTCCACCTGCCACATATATATTTCCAACTCTATGCGGTACCGTTGAGCCTTCCTGAACCGGCGGCGTCCCATGCGGTATCAAACGCGGAGGTGTCATCGAGTCGGACATTGGAGTGGAACCTAGATACGCCCATACAATGGCCACGGTTATCGGAGAGACTCAAGGCGGAATGGAAATTGGCCAAATCGGCATCTCTCGCTTTGCTCTCGTGAGTCTTTCCTCCGATGAGTGGACTTATCGGCGGCGTGTGTGCTCACAAGGGATACCGGTGTGTAACTTCAGGTTGAACTTTGCCCTCCTCCAGATTGACGCCGTGTCATCGTCAACAGTAACCAAAACGACGACAGTGCTATCCTTTTGGCTGGCTGTGGCTAGCCTTGTTTGTTGTATCCTTCAAAGTTGCTTGTCACCGATGAAGGAGACGTATGAATCCCTGCTTGATGTATGTCATTCACAACTATCTTGCTATTGATATGAATACTAATGTGAATTTTCTATGTTCTAAAGGGAACGAAATACCAGGCATTCATGTTCTGGATCGTATGGATAAGCATGATTCTGCCAACTTCGTTTGCAATCTGGTACAGTTTAGATCGTCACTCCCTGTCCTATTACTCACTCTCAATGTACTACACCCCCTTAGGTCGAGTATCAACTTGATGATCACGGTCGGCATCTACTCTTACGCTGGGACTCTAAAAAACGACGGGTCTGATGCTGCTGTACCTGTGGAGAAATGTGTAGTGTCAACCGTTCTGGTTCTCATTGGACTGACGATGCTGGTGGTATATCTCCCCATCCTGCGAGTTGCTGTCACACTGGGAAGAGAATCCCACCCGTCACCTGGTGGTGCCGAGGCTCACAGTCACGAGGACGAAGCCAACACCACATCCTAGAATATACATGTCCAACTGGGCGTAGTTCTCCTGCTCAATATTGTCGAGCAGATCGTTTGACTTGATGGGGTTACAAGTATTGTACAAATCACACGTGCCAATTATGATATCATTGCTGTACTCTGTTTTGCTAGCCCGTCTGCGCT
>ML208437.1:58356-76174 GCA_004369065.1 Pluteus cervinus
ATGCGTTTAGCAAGTTCCTGGACGGAGTTAGCAGAATATCTTGAAGGAATTAGATTCGGCCATGACCAGATACTTGCCCGAAGAACGACGACAATGGAATCTTCTTGTGATACTGTCGAGATATTGTTTCCGCTTCCAAGGGCCCTGGTATGCCTCTTTTCGTAGGAGTCGACGGATCCCATAACCCGGCGGCTCTGCGACCGCAAGAGTTCGGGGGGAGACTCTCAAATACCTTGCTGTCCACAACACTCAGAGTCTTCATAATGCCTTTCACGGTATGCTCGATTCTACTCATCTTGTATCTCATCGATAAACTTATGTCGATTTCCATAGCATCACCCTCAACACCAACACGCCGAACGACTCAAGACAACCCCCAAGGCCAACACCAGCTATTCCCACTTTGAGGAGGATTCCAGCAGCAGTCGTTTAATATCTGTTATTTGGGAAGTCGAGCCCGGGAAAACCTGTATTATCAATTACCTAGGCCCTTCCACATACTATATCATAGAAGGTGAGCATTCTTATCTCAGAAGCGAGACCATCGGGGTGATGCATCGTTGTGCTAGGAGGAATGACTGCCACCGAGAATGACCACACTGTGTCTTTGCAGGCTGGGGATATCATGGAGGTGGAAAAAAGGTAGCTCCATTACATGGACTTCCCATTCGGGGGGTAAAGGTAGGTCGCTTTATCAGAAGTTCCCTGGCAGATGGGATGCTTACCAGTGCTATCTTTGGTTTACAACAGGCTTCGGCGTCACGTATGTCCCGTCCGAGAGCGTTCTCGAAGATTTCTTCAAAGAGGAGTTCGAGACGAAATAACTTCACACAAATCGACTCCGACAAGGAGCTCATTTCCTCGAAGTCAATCGGCTTAGAAGCGAAGTGTAATATCTGTAAATCGTGTTTTTTTTTCTGTGAATGTTCATCAGGATCCTTTGAACTGGACACCTCCCTTACATTACCCCAAGGTCACCAGCTGGTGAACTCCCCAAAACCTCCTACAGACTGAGAACAAGTTTCGACGATGCACATGTTGTGGTGCGGTGTTGATCAGCGCGTCGGTCCGTCTAATCCGGGCGTTTAGCTCAACACAACGAAATTTCCTCGGGAGACAGTCCCTTGTCTACTCTCAAACTACCTTGCCCTGCAAAACTCTTCACAGCAGGTACACACCCAGCTATAGCCTGCATAGCCTCCCAACAATAACTCCTCTGAAACTCACCAGCCACATAGACAATCGACAGATCCTCTGAACACCATGATTGAAGTATAGTTGCTTCCCGGAGGCGGGATTGATTGGTGTTGTTAATTCGAAATGTCTCCATAGAGTCGACGGGTTCTTCCTATTTCACGGTCAGTATCCATACCCAGTGACAAATGTTGGAATATCAAATGCTACGCTCACCTTGTCGTTCCCATTTTGGACTGTCTCACGCGTGCTCTCTTGTTTCTTTGTTGTATTTAGTAGCTCGCGTCGTCAATACATGTTTCCCTGCGCGTTTGCTGGGGTTCACATACTCTCCCTGGTACCGAGTTTCACGCGTCGCCTACCGAAATTCTACAACAAATGCGGAGGGGAAGACTTACTATACCCGTTCCCCCAGCCCCAACACTAAATATCGCTTCCGCATGCAACACTAAACATTGCAGCTGCAGACACTGGTCAGCAAAGAGAAGGATATCCCCTTGAATTGTGAATTCATTGCCGTATTACAGTAAGCATCCAAGGAGTCAGACGTGGATATAACGTCCAAGATAACATGGGCTTACAGCAGGACAACCCGGATAGCCCGAACAGAGATCCCGGGCAAATCCCGGGTCCCAGGACCTGAGATTGGGATTCCAGTCCTCCCGGTCCACATGCCCATATTTTCCATGCTGAGATTTTTAAGTCCAGTAGCAAGCCTGTCAATGCGCATACGAACAAAAAAACTCCAAAGGTTCTCGCGAACGCCCCGGTGTCCAGCCCAAAAATAGAGAAGAGGTGAAAAATGACACTTATAAAGCAAAAGTCCCGGATGAATAAGGAACACCTACGGAAGCGATAGGGCGGAAACAACGTTGAGAGTCTCCCATTCCTTTACTAATCCTCCTACAACCTCTTTCCAGACTGCAGGAAACTCTTCCGAATACCTGAAGTCTTGGTTGTAAAGATTTCGAGCTGCGCAATCCTGGTTGTAAGAGATTTGATTCCGAGCTGCGTAATCAGCATCCCGGGATAGTTTATCCAAGCGATTCCAATACACAGAAGGGAGACGCCATAAGTGGTGAAGATACAGTAAACCCAACGAAGAGCTAACATGTGTTTGTTCCGTGGAGTCATGAGTGCTAGACCAATCAGGAGGCTCGAGAAGTGAAGGCTCAGATCTCAGATTCGACATGGGTGGGCGATGTGCCAGCTTCGTGGTCAACGTGCCTGTCACATCCGGATACCGACGACCGGCGTTCCGCGCTAATCAAGCAAATGCTCAAGAATGGAAATTCTCGTCGGATTTTCCAGTATAAAAGGTTCCAGCTTTTCGCACTTCAACCGCCTCGCCCTCCCCATCGTCTGTCCAGTGTACCATAGTCTATTCCCTCCACAATACATTCCCTGGAGTAGCCTTTGCACTCACCGTCTCACGAATTGGCGCTTTATGCTTCATCACTTCACCTCCCCACCGCGATGACCATCTCGAGCTCCTGCGATGTTGGTATATCCCCGATTGTTGATGTCTGTTGCCTGTGCTAACAAGGAGCGCAGCGTGACAGCGTACTGGACACGGGTCATGGCCCGACAAAACCCTCACAATATCGTATTGCTGGGGTCCTTCACCATACCTTGCTGTCTTTTTCATTTGGCACTGCCGTCACTTCACACGCTCCGCGCCTCACCTCTGCCACATTCTCATCATCCCCGAAGGCTGTACGGCCAAACTCGGTGCATCTTTGTGATAAAACTTCACATTCCGTCAGCGCCCATTGTTTCCGCCCATCGTGAGAGGAAATAGAGGGGGAAACAGCGTTGTGGCCCTATCTCGCACAAACCGATGCCCACAGCACAACTAAGTGCTATATGCTACGTCAGGCACAGTGGTCGTACTTGGGCGCACTAGTTCATCAATACTACTGCCACGCTGCAAACTGGCTCGCATGGATCCAGGAAGCGGAATTACGTTTACGGTCAAGGACGAACGAGGAAGTTTTGAGCCGTTATCGTTTTCGTGCTCCAGTACCAAGTCTCAAGATTTCTTATCTTGTCCAAGTATTGCAAACATAAGGGTTATTGCTCTTCAACGACTTATACCAGTGTGCGTTGTCCTTCGCCGTCTTCAGGATTCATTGCGCGCACAGGCGATGTTGTCCAAATGCTGCAGTGCGGTTACGTTCGTTCTCTCCCAGAGCTGTGACAGGCTAGTTCACACGACAATACTCGATGGTTATATACTCCTTTTTGCTCTCTTTAGCTCGTTCCGTCCCATTGAGTCTGCGTTGAAGCATTCTCGACTTTTCTGATAACATGTTCGATCTTTTACCCTCTCTGTCGGCCTCTCGAGCCGCTTTCTTCGTGCTGCTTCGGGTTCTGCACAAAGGCTTCCTCTCAGCACTCCTCTCGGCCCTCCTTTTTGGCCTTCCCGCTATCTACCTCAACTCGTATGAAGTCCTCCCATTGGCGGCGAGCACAATACCTGCGACAGCCATTGCCAACTCCACCGCACAATGGTTCCAGTTGTTGAAGACTACCAAGCCTGAATGGAAAATGCTGATCTTCAGCTGCCTTGTTCTCGTTCCGTGAGTTCTTCGCCGCCAGTTACGATGACGACATACTGAGATGTAGCCAGGTTGAATGTCGCCTTCCTACAAATCGATGATATCGAATCTTGGGAGGTGACGAAAACAACCACGGTGCTGTCATTGTGGTTTTCTATTGCTGGCGCATTTTGTGGATTAGTGAACATGTTCTGCTTGCCCCGAATGCCGGATCTCTATCAACGCTCGTGCACACGTGCTGTACGTCTCCTTTCCGGTCGTCGTTCACATGAGAGATGTTTATCTTACTCTACAGAACGGAGAGGACTCGCCACTCAAGTTTTGGAACTTGTGGGTCGTTATGGCACTACCCGCTGCGTTTACGATCTGGTACCGTTCAAATTCACAGTTCTCTGAGATTCTCCTCAACAGATTTTGCAGGTCCGCCCTAACCTTCGTACTAACAACCATAATCTATAGTTTTGTTGAATGTACTAGTGGCAACGTAACTGCACAAAGGAGTGGAGTATCAATCGCCATCACTCTTATCCTGCTGTCGATGCTGCCCTACCTGGCAGTTTTACGATCTGCGGTTGACAAACGGGCTCCTCAAGGCCCCCAGGCTGGTGGTGAACCCGCTGAAGTGCCGCCCATCACCGGTCGTGATTAATCAACGGTCATTTCGTATCGCCTTTTCATATGACGACTTTCCTCTGCCCGTTGGTAATATTGAAGACTTCTCTGCTTTTCCCTAGCCCGATGGCCATATTTATTATTTTTTTCGACGTGGTCTTCGTTCTGCCACGGATTCGAATTATATGAGATATGGTTTCTATTGAGTAGTTCGCCGTTTATCGTACCATATCATATGTCTCTTCCTACGCTGTCTTTTCGTAACACTTGACTTAATTTATGCCCTTTATTTTCTCCATTGACCTCTCGAGACTTCACAGGACTCTCGCCGCAAATGCGACGGCGATGTTCGTGTGCCTCTATTGACAGCCACACGGATCATCAAGAGATTTACGCGACGAGGACACCGCTTGGGCGAGGCGCCCATGTCCATATCTTTACGCACGTTCAGGCCTCAAGGACTCGACGATTTCACATCAACTTCTGCGGAATGGTTAGAGGGTTGTGCATTTGCATTCTTACGCGTATCCGAGGGCTTCGGGCTCAATCAAGAGTCGTAATTCTACGAAAAACGTTCCCGGAGCAGCCCTGAGCACAGCACACCGCGTCGTCGAGCTGAACAAGCCTCCAAGCTCTGCCCCAGGTCTCATGATCATCCATTTCGTCTTTTTCACGCTCCCCAGTCGACTGGTGGGTCATCATGATACTGAATGGCTGCCTACTACCAAGTGCACTTGGAAGAAGAACACCGACCAAAGGAATTCGATTAGCCGTGACGAACTTGAAAAATATATTTCAATTTGAATACGTGATTAGGGGCGGCCTATCTGGTCCACGAGGATGTGGAGACGTGTATGTAATTCAGTGGGATAGGCCTAAACAGCCATAGGCTACCGTCTACAGCTTTCGGGTGGCCTTAAGGCTCACTTAGCGCTTATTATCAGAGTCGAGCTGCCTCGTCGCTGTTGCTTGTCATTGGCGTCCAATGATTTGAATGAATCGTGAGAACGTTGGGACCACGATCAGATCACTGATCAGATTAGATTACACACTCGGACTTCGACATTCATTCAGCGTTTTGCAGGTGCTTTGTCTTTACGATGCGTTTGGGTGCCGCCTTCCGCGACATTCCCTCAAGGTTGTATACGTAGCCCATCACGATACAACATGTCGAGCGAGGTTCTGAGCCAGTGTGTTGGTCGACCATTAGAATCGAGTTACGGCCACTGCAACCAAAATAATTCCTTCAATCTTCTGCCCATCGTCCGAGCGCTTAACGCGCTCATTCCGATATCTCGACGCGGAAATAACCCGCCAAAAGGTCGTGACTGGCACTTCATACCCTCATGTCTATCCAGCTCCTGGCATTGACACTGCGCGGACTCATGCGGAGAGCGCTAAACTCGGCTAATTTACGGTATGTAATTGCCGCATGCGCGAGCCGACACCCTGAAACATTGCAGCATTTTGCCACCCACTCATTGCCCACTCATGACGAGCCCACGCCCTGGTAAGTGATTTTTTTTGGGTGGAAGCTATTCACGTCCGTTTGCTGACTGTGATGAAAGAACCCCACCTTGACACTCCCGACACCGTTTTGATATCCTGGAATGGTCCCTTTTTTGGTCGAAAGAGAGTTGGGCTATGCTATTCTAATCGGGACCTTACTGGATATTGTTTACTCGAACCGTGACTCGTTCTCCGCTACATGGATGGATGCTCTCTTCTCCCGAGAAACGCATGCAGGCGAAGTATGGGTTTCTACCACAAGGTCACCGGAGTTTGGGCACTTACTTCGTTCACCGACCACGGGCTATCGATGTTTGGGAACATACAAAGAAGTGCAACACAAGAAAGGATTTCCTGGGGACACATATAATAAAGATGAGGTCCTTGCCTTCGACTCCTCTGCGCCGAATGCTTCGGAATTTCTTCGACAGCTCCCGGCGACCATAGGCGCCGAGACAGAGCACCACTTTTTCCTCATCTTCGAAACCCCAATTCTTCCCTTTCGCCATTCTCCTGGGAGCCGCATATCCCCAACATTTTCGATCTCCGTCCAACTGAACCGATGCCTGGGTCATCCCTTGAACGGTCCAGCGATGCGAACCGACTTTCTGAGGCCTCAGGCTCTGCTCAGCATAACCCATCTGAACCAGTGCAGGAGTTGACACCTCAACAAATGAACGTTGACAGTCAGATGGTTTCTGTCCATTCATCGCAAAGTGACCAGACGCTGGAGCTCAACGAGGCCGATTTCACCCCGAACCTCTCAATTCCTGAAGCCTGTCTACTCGCGGGCATCCCGTCAAAAACGTTAGAGAACGCTCGCTTTCTGCCTGCAACACGAACTACACCTTGTTTTCAAGTTTTCATGAACTTCAAGCACCTTCAGACGATCCTACGGACCTTTGAATTGGCGGAGCCACGTAGCTCTAGAACGTTTGCTGGAGGGTTCCGCATAACTCTGGGGGGTATTTTACAGCACCTGGACTGGAATATCTTCTCTTATCAGAAGAAGTACACCGCATTTCTGTGGGGAGAGAAGGTTTGTCGAGCCACTTGGAAGGGACCTGTCCCAGCTAAAGGTAATGCTATTAAATGTTGATTACTTTCTTTCCTCTATTTATTAAAAGCATCTTTTAGGTGATCCAGAGCACATCCTTTATACGAGATGGAGGGGAATTGTTTGGTATTTCCGGGATGGTGGAGGTTTGGATTCTGAAGTTCCACCCCGTGCAGAGAACAAGAATCGAAGGGGGGTGGATCCAGATGAAAGTGCTGCTGCTCAGCTGCGACAAGTGATGCTGTTTGGCGAGCGAGGTGTTCTGGATGACTTTTTGGCCTTTTATTGAAAGCGATAGCCTGTAAATATCGGTTTGTCTCGTTCCCAGTTCACGTATGCTCCTTCCATTTCTCGAGGATGTTCTTGTCAACTTCTCTAGCAAGGCTAGACCAATTGCAAGTGATGACTCTCATCGCCGTCTTCGCCAGTAGCTTGCATAAACAGCTTGGACAAGGTTCTAATAAGCCGATTGTCCTTGCGCGTGCGCAGAACTGCCAGTGTCAACTCTTACTCGACAAGAACGAGGATAACTCAGTGAGGACGATGGTTTGACAAAATCAAGACAAGGACGTTGTCTCATGTCATAGGGCGTTTTGGGTTACTTGCTTGCGCCCGTCGTCCAAGCGCTTAGTTCACCGCGATTATCCCGATGTGTCGTCGAGAATAGCCCACCAAAGGGTCCGCGACTATGAGTCAATCTCAACTCATACTCTCCTTACTGCATGAGTACCACCACTTCATACCCTCACGGTTATCCAGTTCCTGTCATCATCGAGCCTACAAGCCCTCACACCCACACCTTCATCCTCCTACACGGTCGTGGTGATTCATCAGACGACTTCAGTCGCATCCTCCTCCGAGATGCCTACATTCGTACCTCTTCCGGGAAAGACACCACGACAAAAAAACAAGATCTCCAATCGATCTACCCATCAGTCAAGTTCATCTTCCCAGCTGCTAAACCACGTCGAGCAACCGCGTTGAACCGTACCTATGTCAACCAATGGTTTGACTTTATGACTCTTCAAGACGGACCCGATCGTGAAACCCTTCAAACGGATGGTGTAAAGGAGGGGTGTACCTACATCCACTTCATCATCAAACAAGAACTCAAAAACACGGGTATCCCACCGGAAAGGATCGTATTAGGAGGGTTAAGTCAAGGGTCTGCCACCTCCCTATTCGCATTATTGACATTGGATGAACCCGGTTTGTTGAACGTTGACGAGGAAAGTGAGAAACAGCTGGCTGGGTTGAAAATACCAAGATTAGGAGCATTTATTGGGATGAGTGGAAGGATACCATTCAAGAAGCGGGTCGAGGCCAACTTCACCGACATCTTTGGCAAATCTCCAGATGCAGATGGTGTAGACATCTCATTCGAAGGAGAGTCACGCGATATACCCAAGGAAATTCAAGCCTTGAATTCCATTCGCGACTTAATCTACCTTCCCCCACTGCTCCCAGACGCCTCCCCGGCTTGCTTCAAGACACCCGCGTTTATAGGACACGGAGACGCAGATGGAACTGTTCCCATATCCTTTGGTGAATTCGTCAGAGATATTTTAGGACAAATGACGATGGACGTTACCTGGAAGGTTTATCCTGGCTTTGGTCATTGGTATAAAGTACCCGATGAGATAGAAGATATCGTACAATTCTTGGACCAGAAGGTGCGTGTTTATCATCTTGAGAGTATAGCTGAAAGCTTACCTTCATACCAAGGGTGTTATATCTCCACACCTGAAGTGATTCCTTGGACTCAAGAAGAAGCAACGGAGTGTGATTGCCTGGTATACCTTGAATAGGGACGTACTTAGCGCCCATTGTAAAATATAATAATCCAAGTTGGTGATGAGGCGAACGAGACTCACAGGTTGGGCATTTTGTGGCATACCTGGAGCTATGTTGACGACGGTGGGTGCACGACATAACCCGGCGCTCGTGGACTAGAGACGCTGCAACGCAAAACGGAGTCGGAGCCCACTAGGGGGGGAAAAACCACTCGAGGCCCAATGAGGATCCCATCAAACAGCAGCCATTTACCAATTGCGACATCACCCGAACGCACACCGAAGTCCGTCGCAAGACCAGCGTTATACCAAAAAAACGATAATCTCGAATGAGCAGGGGGGGAGTTAGCCATCGTATTACGATACTAGTAAAAGCAGACACCAAAAAAAGCCATTATAACTAACTATCAAACCAAAGAACCAAAAAGTCGAGTAACAATAAAGTGGGTGGCAAAAGGGGTAGTAAACAGTACACAATGAATACGCCCATAGAAGGTCGGACGGAAAGGACAAGGTGACGATGAGGACGGCGAAGGGTTTGTGTGATACTGTATGTGGTAGGTATTCATGTGCAAGCATAAAAGAGTCTAAATAGAGGGTTGGATGGTGATGAGGACATGGGCAGATGATAGAAAGAAAGACGGTCCAGTTGGAGGAAACGTTGACGACTAGGAGGGAGAGGATGACGGTGATAATACTTAGTTAGACTGCGTGCGTAGTTGGTCCGTAAGGCTTGAGAAGGAAGAAATTTGGGTACCAGGGCACGGCTTGGCGTCAACGAGGTTAGGGAGTTGATTGGAACCGAAGGCTCCTGTCCAGCAAGTTTAACTGGGGAGCCCTCGATCCGTCGTACATATGCGCCATGGAGACACGAATATGGATTCCGTCTGACAGGAATTTACATCATCCCCGTAGCAATATCCCTCAGTTGCGCAGCCATATGCGGGTAATTTTTCATGAACTCCACTTGCGCAGCTGATGCCTATAACATTCACGATCAGCATGGCTCGAACTATCACCCCGCTCCCCCAAAGAGACAAGAAAAAGTTGCTCACGTATTGGAAAGTCAATGCATTCAACAACTCAGCTTCACTTCTCGCCAACTCGGACTGTCTCGCAAACATCTCTACCGCTCGATCCAATTTTCCTTGTTGCAAACTCAGCTGCGCCAATGTCGTCACGGCCGCTTCACACTCTGGGTCAATCTGAAGGGCTTCCTCGCAACAGGTTTCAGCTGCCATGATATCGTTCTTCCATTGGAATAGGGTAAGACCCTTGTTCACGAGTGGGAGAACGTTGGATGGTGTCCTGCAGCGTCATGAGGAATTGAAAATATAAAAAGGTCAACGAGAGTGGCCTACTTTGCCTTTTCCAATTCAACGGCTTTCTCAAACTTCTGTGCTGCATCTTCGTATAGTTGTTGATCTAACAAAAGCTCGCCACTGCAAGAATAAGTGAAAGTTCCAACAAGGAATACGAAAAAGGGGACATACTAGTAGTTGTGCGGTTCACTCCGTTGAGGGAAAGCTTTGAGCGTCCTCCGGAATGTAGCCATGCTATTTCCAGTGTTCCCGTCTTTGTATTGTGCAACCGCAAGTTGAATGTGGCTGAACACAAATTGATCATCAAGCTTCGTGGATTGCGTGTAGTTTTCAGCAGCTTCCTTGAACTCGTTCATGATGAAGAGGACTATATATGCGCACAATCAAAATTCAAAGAGCGCGTGAGTTATAAACCAAAATAGAACAATTCCAGCAAAACAGACCTTGTCCGCGGTGGTAATAGATATCGGGGTCATCAGGATTTTGAGCGATCGCCTGATCGAAACACTCGAATGCCATCTTTGGGTCACCTTGCTCCATATACACGCTAGCGATCTTCACCAAGCTTTGTGTGAATGATGGAAGAATCTTCAAAGACTCCTGGAGGTCTATCTTCGCTCCGTCAACATCACCCATCAAGAACCTATTTTTCGAGGAAACAGAAAGGAAAGGGCTAGGTGAGCAAAAATGGCGCGGTGAGGACCGAGATACACAAACTTGAATGTGCCGCGTAAGTTCAGCGCCTCGGCCTTTCCTTCGTCCCATGAAATGTCCTGTTCTAGCGACTCGTTGATCAAGGTGAATGCGTGAGGATAGTCCACTGCTTCGAGTGCTTGCAGCCCAAGTAGCAAGGTGTTGTCACCTGTTGTAGCATTTTCGGGAAGTGTGGGATGGGGACCTGACAGCATAAAAATGGAAGTTTAGAATAAATGAATTTAAATTATTCGAGAGCATGGAACTCACGGGCACGGAATGCAGCGAAATACGCAGAAACGAAAGCATGAGATGGCAAACGCGGCTCACGATCCTATGAAGGGAAAGTCAGGTTGCGAGCACCTACTGCGGATATCGAACATGCCTGGAATATTTTGGCCGCTTTTTCGGTTGCGACAATCTTAAGTACTCGCTCTATCGAGTCTGAAGCAGATTTGTTTGAGAATTTGTCCAAAATCGTTGCAGCAGTAAAGTCTGTTCGAAACACGTCAACAAGGTGAATAACGGATAAAATAATATACTCCACCTCTGAGAGCTTCTTCGTACCGCTGTAACCTTTCGAGCGCCAATGCACGTCGGTTCAACGCTTTGACATAGTTGGGATCTAACGACAACGCAGAATCACAATCAATCACGACCAGGTCGTACAGTGGGGGCGTCATGTTGATATAGCCTATTCAAGGAGCCTACACGTCAGGAACAAAGCGCGTCAAAAATGCGATGATTAACACGCACATGCAGCACGGTTGCTGTAATACACGGGCTCTGGGGTCGACGAAATCTCAATTGCAGAAGTGTACAATTTCGATGCAGAATCAAAGTCGCGTTTGCCATATTCAGTGTTGCCCTTGGTCTTGAAGGAATTGGCTAGTTCTTTCCGTTGCTAAAGTTTGCGGGATAAATGCGGAGTGTCGACATTTAGTCCAACAAGACTGACCTCGATGGACATAGCCTTGATCTCCTCTTCAGTGTAGGTACCGAGTTCTGGGAGTGCGTGTGTTAGTGTCGGCATGAGTGGAAGGAGACAGAATGAAACGTAGAAGGTTGACCAAGGCCAACATATGTAGACCTCGCCACACGGCGCTGTCAGGCCACAGCAACGAAAACATGACGAAGAAAAAAACAGAAGTATGCGCAAGCCCACCTTTCTCTTCGGCCTTTGGAGAGACCGGCTCTATGATGGGGGCACTATCATCTTGCCCGTGTCCCTTCGGCGAACTACCTTTACTACCCTTCTGCCGTTTCCCCTTCTCCTCCCTGCCTCCTCGACTCGACCCAGAACCAGAACCAGAAGTTGAAGCATAATACGCAACACCTCCTGCAACAACAACGGCCGCTGTACCAATCAACACAGCGCGTTTGTTTTCTGAGATGAAGGTCCCCACGCGGTCAAGCAACGTGGTGCTTGGCTCCACAGACGATGGTGGCGTTGAGGGCGGCATTATTACTACGAGAGTATACTTTTATGAAGGAGGAGGGGACGGGCTTTTATGAGATGGTTGAAGTAGAAATAGGGATGAAGGAAAAAACTTGGGCGGAGACGAATACTTCCGGCGACCTCCAACCCGCTTTCCATTTCGGGATGTTCGTGGGAAGACGGCTTGCATGCTATTATTACGTCACGCTCATTTAGAGGCCGCCGGGGCGCCGAACATGAACTCTCTGCAGAACTTGGACTCCCAGACGAGCGCAGAAACGGCAAACATACCCTAAACCTTTCATTTAGAGAGTGTAGACTCACTGCTAGAAGTTAATAGCTCCTCTGACCGGGAGAAATACGGGTGCTTAAACTCAAGGTTGGGAGCAGGGTTCGTGCATTCCAGAAAACCCCAAACACAGAACGGAATCCTTCACCATTGCTAGAGTAGAAAGTGCTTCCGAGGCACCTTGTGCCACGCATAGCTAGATCAGCTGTGCAGTCGGCAATACTGCTCGATCTCTGCTCGGCCCATACCTTACTGGTCGGACAATACACTGACTTCGCCGCAAGTTGAGTGGTTTACCAACCTTTTTTCACATTTGCGACGCAAATTCCTAAGGACCTTACAAACCGGTCCGAGCAAGAAAATTTCATTCACCCTTATGGCAGAAATAGACGTACAGTAGGTCACCGTTGGACCGTACGCTCAAAGTTGCTATGGGACACATGCTCGCAACCTTAACCGCAATGCCCTCCGAGCCGCGAATGGCGAACGGCAATCTCGGCATGCCAATACAATACCGCATTGCTTCTCCAGCAGAGCAATATTTGTGTACAGCCATCGGGGCACCAACCGACAGGGGATGAGTTTAATGAAGGGGTGAAGGGACTTGTAGGACATGGAAATCTGGTTCCCTCGTATGCCCGCAGTGTTGAGATTAACCCGCTCTACACCCCTTCTCTATGCGGCCACCTGAGCAAAAGAACACAATACGCCTCCGATAAGATGGCAGCTAGCAGCACATCCTAGGTCATAGGTCGAAAGATCTCTGCCTTTTAATCCAAACTAGGAAATAAATTTACCTCAAAAGGACTAAGATCTGCACGTCAGGTACCCACATACAGTATATACAGTGAACTAAAGAATTACCCAGCAGTCTCATAAACTACATCCCTAATTTCCACCCTCTCGACCCTCTGACATTTCGCCTTCACATCATCCACCAGTATCCTAATCTCCTTTTGCGTCGGCATCTTAACCTCAACCCTCCCCCCATTCATAATCGGCGTTTCAACAACTTTCACCCTCCTCACACCCTCAAACGAATTAAAAAACCCAAAGGTCTTATCCCTCAAGCCTTCAGACCTTGATTCTAACCTTCTCGCATAAAACGCGACCAACGGGGGTTCGCGTAAGAACGACCCAGGTGACCCAGATGACCTCCCAGTTCTAGTAAGGATCTCATACCCCATATATTGGAATGGTATGACGAGATCGGTTACACATTCGAATTTCTTGAGACCGTCCTTCGAGTCATCTTGAATCTGGAAAGAGGGGAACCAACCGATTCTGTCGTCGAATATGAATCCGATTGTATGACAAGGTTTTGGCCGCGTGCTTTTGGTCGCATATGACAGGATACGATGTAGGTTTGCATCATCCCCATCAAGTGGAAGACCAGGAGAGACGATGAACCAAATCCTAAGTTCTTCTAGGTCTGGGAATGGGTCTTCTTGTGCGACATCCGAAAGTCGATTCGCATCCCGAGAAGAACGCTTCGGATCCAAAGTCTCCAAACGCAATAAATATCCGAGAAACCCAGGAGTTGTTTGAACCTTCTTCAGTTTCCTGAGAACCGGGTAATATGACCGCGACGATGTCTTGAACGCCGTCCTGTCAACAGGATCACAAGACTTATCCATCACCAATTCCTCCAAATCCTCGAAGCGCCCTATAAACCGTAGCAGATCCTCAAAGCGAATGGACCAACAGCCGAGAAGACTCAACGACGTCAAGATACATCCAGAAGCCGATAACGAATCGACCAAACGGGAAAGCCAAGCTTGTGAACTATCCACTGTTAACGCCAAATTCGAGAGGATTAACGTCGTAAGATGGGGTGAAGCCTTGATTAAATCAAGAGTCCAATGCGAGAACGGTGGTGTCACCAGTATCTCTGATGCAATTTCCAGGGTTTCGAGTTGGGTTCGTGGAATTCGTCCACAATATTTTGGAACGAGGCTTATGAGGTTTGGGTGGCGTCGTTCGTGGAATTGCCCAAGCTCCCTGCGTAGACCCAAGTATGGTAGCTGTCGGATATCACGGTTTGACTTCCGAGGTCTTGGTGTTTCGGGAGGTGCGCTCGTAGGGGCTGGTGATGTGCTACTTCCACCACCAGTGGCGTCCAAAGCAATGGGCTCGTGCTTGGACCGTCCAAACTTCAGACTGAAATACGCCCGAAGAGGAGCAACAATCATCTTCCAAAGACGATATTTCTTCTTCTTCACCTCTTTCAAGTTCCCAGTTGAGTTCGTAGCCTTCCTGGACAACTCCACGACTCGAAGACTTGTCTTCGAACCAACATCACGAAGAGCTGGCCTCGAAGTATCGCCGGGAAGCGGAATATAATCCACCCGACACATCACCATCCCCTCTCTAACCGCAAACCTCTTCGCCTCCTTTTCAACAACCCTCCTCAACAACGCACAAAACGAGTTTACCCACACCATAATGTCCTTATCAACCGTCGCACTCCATCCAACCACACCCGGATCCGCCTGTCCAAAAACAATCTCAACCTCATCCAAACTCGCAAACCTCCCCATCATCTCTTCTAATCGATTTATCTGCTCGATAATAGCAGGAAACCCTCCTCCATGTATCGTACATTTGAGTTTCGGGATGGATTTGATCCAGAACGCGAGTTTTACGAGGGATAGAGAATCTGGCGATGGTGTACCCTGAATCGCGTTTGGGTTACGAAAATTTTGAAGTGATGATGCTGTTGCATTGGATTTGTATTGACAGAGGTGAAGTGAAGCACTTTCAGCTTCAATCCCGACTTGGGAGAGAAGAATGGGTAGGAGAACTCCGTGGAGGACTTTGCATGTTACAGCTAGCTGAAGGACATCCTTTTGAGAGAGTCGACCTGAACGAATGATGAATTCGATGAGTTCAGTTGGAAGCTCGAGTATGGCAGCACGGTGCTGGATTGGATGTGGTTGGTTCATTTATGGTTTGGGGGCGTTTTGGGGGCGTTCCAACGCCCAGGCCTTCAGGGAAGCAGGGCACCAACTGACGGACCTAAACAGTGAGCATATTTTATTCGTCCTTTACTCTCGATTAACAACATTAACCTACCACTTCAATGCCTTGTTTTCATTATGGTACAGGGTAGGTTCTCTTGATCGATTCCGTTACCGATTTTCTTGATTTTTTTCTTCTGAGTTTAGATGATGACATGAGGAAGATGACACACTTCGATGTCGTCATCAATATTCGAGTGGCAGCGATTCCCAAGGTCAACTCGCCTCAAGGCACATTATCCTTGCACTCGTCATCGGGCCAGTCGACCTCATTTTAACGTAACAGGCTTCCCCAATGAAGCGCCTCACTCACGTAGTCTTCAAAACGAGGAAGAAACGTGCAGTTGAACTCCCACTAGAGCTGTGGGTAATCATTGCGAGTTATCTCTCCAGAGAGGAATTATGCAGACTTATGGGCGTCAACCGAGCATTAAACGACCTGGCCATGGATGCGAAATATGGAGTAGTAGAATTTGCGGAAACAGATCCATGGAAATTCGTGAAGAAGGTAGAGCGCTTACTACAGTCAGTACTACTATCCTCATGATACCGTGCTCGTACACATATTCACTTCCTTTTCTGCCCATCCAGGAGCCCGTTCAATGGTCGACGAACTCGGTCGTTGATCATTTTTCCAGAAGGTGTTCGCGAGGCTATTGAAAAAACCGAGACGTCCCTTGAAAGAACGCCATCACATGCAAGTATTCTTCCTCCTCCAAAGTCAAAACCACGTTTTATGCCAGCGTTTGTGCATTCCCGTGTATCCGGACGTCAACCTGTTGAAGTTTCGTCTGAAACCAACGTGGTCGATGGTCCAATTACATATCTTTCACCTGCACAGAGAAAGGAGCTGTATTTCCGCACATTGGAGATGCTGTCCGGTGTAATCAACCTGGAGATTCATTTTCAGAAGCCAGTGCCAGCCTGGGATCGGCCTCTTCAACCCGCTAATCAATTCCCTGTCACGGAGGTCGTTGATATGTGGACACTGTTACCACTCTCTAAACTTCGGGATCTTACGCTTGCTATGGACACGTCGGTGTTCATAAAAGCCTTTGGGGCCGATACCTTCAAGAGTTTGAAGAGTCTACTATCTTTGGACCTCCAACTGCGTTTCACCACCGTTGATCATGACATGAACGCTTCAGTAGTTTCAGTCATAAATTCGACTCGAAATTCGTTGGAGGAGTTGCGATTCGGAGCATGGGGACACCACCCAAACCTTTCGCCGATAATTAACGGGATCCACCTACCCAAATTACGCTCACTTTCTTTGCGACTCCCTTTCGACAGTCGACATGTCCACGATACGACCTGTTTCATGACTCTCCTTGATCGACATCGACTTATCAGGAACTTGAAGTTCCGAACTATGGCCTGCTACGATTCTTTTGGGTACAACCCACACGACGAGGTGCACGCGCACTTGACATGGCTATCTAGGTCCTTCAGAGTTTTTGATGGGGATGGAAACCTGATGAAGTTCCCTGGAATCACTTCACTCAATATCGTATTCAAGTCTCTATACAATTGGGTCAGTCAAGTTGATCATACCACGCAGAATCAACCAAAGTTGGGCTCTTTACTCGTCGATGTTTTCCCAAATGTGGTGGATTTGACGTTAGGCGCTGTGGTGTTCCGGTTTGAAGATTTAGAGGAGACACTTGGGTCGTTTGCCAGTCTGGAATTGGTCGGCATGCCAGTGGGTGACGACAGTACGACCACTCACCGAGTTGGATGGGTACAGGGTTTGAGGAGACTTGAAGTGTTGGTGGAAACTTTGACTTCGGAGTTGGTCCTTCTCTTTGCGGACCAGTGTCCCCAGTTGCAATGTCTAGTGTTGCATGCGGAGGCGATCTTTAGCGTTGGGGCTGGGGGAACGGGTATAGTAAGTTTATCATATCTTCCGCTCCGCGTTTGTCACTGGGTATGGATACTGACGGTGAAATAGGAAGAATTTGTCGACTCTATGGAGACATTCCGAACTAACAATACCAATCAATCCCGCCTCGGGGAAGCAACTCTACTTCAATCATGGTGTTTAGAGGATCATCTGTGATTCGGGTAGTTCGCTTGGCCCTAGCCGATCCTTAAAAAGTGTTAAAAAAGCGTTCAAGACGCTTTTTAAGAGCTAGCCGTCGCTTACAGTCTACAGATGATCTATCGATCGTTTATGTGGCTGGTGAGTTTGAGAGGAGGTATTGTTGGGAGGCTATGCAAGCTATAGCTGGGTGTGTACCTGCTGTGAAGAGTTTTGCGGGGCAAGGTAGTTTGAGAGTAGACAAGGGACTGTCTCCCGAGGAAATTTCGTTGTGTTGAGCTAAACGCCC